>JASZXT010000011.1:0-107312 GCA_035521555.1 Lecanoromycetidae sp. Uapishka_2
TATATAACTTAAAAGTATAAATTATAATATAAGACTTAATATAATATAATATATAGTACTATCTTAGCTATATCTAGGAAAGAAACCTATATATTATTTTAAGACTTCTAGTTCTTTTAATACTAACGTTCTTACCTATACCAGCCTAAAGTATTATAAATTCAGATTAATCATGTAGCTACAACTTACAAGATAGGTGCATCGAATGATACAATGGCAGTACTTAACAATCAAGCTCGTATTCAAGGTACCTCGAACCTTCGTCTCGTGGATACGAGTTCGTTTCCGTTCTGACGCTTAGCTACGGATTATGTGTTGGCCGAGAAGATTACCGCTGACATCTTGGACCTCGGCGCGACACGGCCACCGGGCTACAAGCTTTCTGGATCCAATATAAGTACCCATCAAGCAATGCAGGGCCGCTCTCAGGAAGTGGATCGAGCCTCAAGGCTGCCACAACTAGTGCTGCCAATCTAGTAAGTAGAAGTGCTGGAAATCCTCTGGCTGTCCTTATTTTGGTAGTAATTGCATTGTCGTTGTGACTGTATCTGAATAGGCAAATGAAGAAGGCTTGCGTGTCATGTAAACTCGAGGACGCGAGATGAAAAGGCGTATCTGTGTATAGTTTCGTGAGGAAAGCTGTACCTATAGTCATGTAAAATACTTGAGAATCTTCCCAAGAAACAACGTATGATAAAGAAGGACGAGTAAATTGTAAATGAACGCGAGCAGGGCGATATTCTCTCTATCTGTGACGATGCGGGATCGGGATTGTGAAAAAAGAGAAAAATGAGAGGGGGGCTGTTCGATGTGTAAAACGTATGCGAGAGCTTGTTGTCTTCGGCTGAATCCTACCCATTCCACCAATCATCTCACTGTACAATAATATTCTCGGCCTGTTTACAAGGCATCATGGGGCACGGATATACACGGCGACTCTGGCTGAGTAAAGGCTGACATCCTTTAGGGAAATTGTATAGCGATGCTTGATGGCACGAGAATCTATGAGAAATTGTCATGATAGGTGCAATGCCTCGATCCTGACGTTGCCTATATTCGGACGCGAACAATAATTGAACAATGGTAGCACCGTGTAACTTGATGGCAAAATAAGTCTTTACGTACGAGAAAAAGAGATTGTACTCGGTGTGAGGGGACAAAACCGATCAAGAAGTACGAATACAGTCGAAATAGGTTGGGCTTGGGATGTCTCTTACTGCCTAATCTTCCCGACTGCAAAGCCGAAAACCTCTTTTGCGCCGGCTTTCCTGCCATGCTTGCGTATAATGTGCACCCAATTCGAGATAGCCAATACCAGAACGACCATTATGTTTAGGACCGCAATCGCTACGAAGAATTGCCAGATGTTTGGGTTAGTGTTACTTCCGCTGATCTCAGATACGTTCATGCCGTATATTCCGCTAATGATGGTGACTGGTGCGAATCTGGCAAAGTAAATTAGTCTCAAAGGGCACAGTAAAACACAATGAGGCCATGAGTAACGCACACATAAGTGAATGTATTCGTCAGTGTTGTCCACCTCGTCTCTGACTTTCGCTGGCGTATGGCTGCCATCTTGTCCCTCGCCTTCCACAGAAGATCCGTCTGTGCTACTAAATGCTCGAAGTCTTCCTCTAGCGCCTTTCGTGTCTCTATAGTAAGCTGCTCCTCCCCACCTCGCCAACCAAGGCTACCACCACGCTGAACTACTGCCAGAGATCTCTGGATCTCTTCGGCATGGCCCACTGTCGTGTCAGAGATGCCATTAATGCGGCGGTCTTCATCGCGGATACTTGTGATTACTCTATCCCAGCAAAGGCAATTAAGCCGCAGCAGCCAGGATATAGCATAGAAGGGCGATCGAGTCGTGTGAGCAACATCGAGGAATGCGAAGGTCTCAAGGTAAAGCTCACGGAATGATTTTGGTGAAAGCGTAATGGGCGTCGGGCGAGGAGAGCTGAAGGTTGGTGGAGGATTGAGATTACGCGAGGATAGATTCAATTTGGTATGAGAGCTGAAGAGTAGAACACCTAGACAACGTTAGCACCATTGTGTCAAGTCTACGGCGTAGACCTATTTCAGCCTGGTTCATAAGTGGCGTCCAGATGTGTGCAAGACTGACCGGTCCATCCATCACCCATGTCATCTGGCTTTATGTATATTGTAACCCTGAATTTCTCTGCGTCCGTCCTAGACGGTGTTGACAGCTTAGGGACACCAAATCCAATGCTTGTATATGGCGCCCTATGGCGTGCTGAGGGTTCAAGCATGTGCTTGTTACCTTTGATGCTCCATTGGAAGAAACGTGGATCCAAGTCTAGAGAGCTCCCGAATGCCTCCATGACTCCCGCGGCCAATCGTCCTTGCTGTTCTGCCATGTATAAGCGAACCTTTACACCTACTCGGCTCTCCTCGTCCATAAACCTTTTTAAGACCTTGAAGTCATGAATGTCTTCCCGTTGCCTCAGCTTGAAATCGTCTCCAATGTCCAGTATTGAGATGACCAGCTCTTGATCCTCGACGTCCACGCTCATGTATTCATCCAGGTTCTGGAGCCTGTCCCACCCGGCTTGCACCAACTCGTGGACATATTGATGGTAGGGCGGTCGATTTTCCGGTGGCTGCTCCCATCCTTCATATGATTGCAGCGAGTTCTTGGTAGCTTTTCGCGATTTGCGAGAGAAATATTTGAGACCTTTGATGTCAGGCTGCACATAATGCTCGTTTTTGACCTTGTTGTCGCCAAGCACGCCAAGTCTGCCAAGCGGCGAAGGTGGGTCTCTCGGGTCTCTGGTTCCAACGATTGGGTCAATTTGTTCACCTGTCCGAGGCAGTGATAAGGGAGTGCTGAGCTGGGAATCTGGCGGCGATGAGTCCATTAAGGTACCTACCACTCAAAGATAGTTGATAATTAGTTCAAACCGGCTGATTGTTGATGCTTCTATGTTCTTAATATCACAGCATCAAAGTCCATAGATGGGTTCTCTGGGTAATTCGCCTATTGGGATAGGCTGCTTCAAAGCCACATACGCTGGTTTTGATTATAATAATCCACTTGTAAGCTGTAGCACTAGCAATTACTCAAAAATTTTGTACCAAGCGTTTCCCCAATACAATCTTGTGTGGCTCACGATTTATGGTTAATTGACGGTCTACCCTACGAGTGGGGAGTCAACCCTAGAATAATTGTAGAACTACGGTGTTCCATTAAGTGGTTTGTCCTACTATTTCAACAAGCTCCTAAGGTACTTTAATTGATCGAGGTCGTCGAGCTGGTAAACCAGTCTATATATTTGGAGCAGGATGACCGACTAATAGTTCTATATTTAGCCGACTGCCAGGTGAACCCTCTTGGAATCTAGCATCTTACTACCCAACGCGAATACATTTTCAAACATAGGATTAGGAATTATCCGCATAGAACTCTTCAGAGTGAGTATAGCCATAGGCACCGACTAAGAACTTCCAAGATGATGTTCGTGGAAAGGCGTTACCTACCAAAGGTAATCGTTTATCAACCTCGCTCGGTGTCACGCAAGAATCTTCGAACGGGTTGCACGCCCTAAGCAAGCTCATGATCTTCCAGTTGACGAAGGAATACCGATTCGATGGTTTTCTTGCTTCCAGGAACATCGCAAACAAGGCCATAAAAAATCAGAAAACGGCGACAAGATGTCTTTGATGCGGTCTCTTCGTACCTTGGGGACACTCTCCTCAAGATATGCTTTTGATCATAACATCGTTTGCCGCTAGAGTGGTAATCGGCGCAAAGCCCGTAGTTTTATCTCGTTTTTAGAAAATGTAGCAAATATGCATATTTTGAGCCATAAGAGGGAAAAGTGCTCGCCGAAAGGATGATCCAAACCTCGAGGCTTGAGACAATAGTCACGCCATATGTTCAATCCGCTGCGGGCGGACTTCCCAATGCCCACATTTTCCTGAGCAACTTCTGGTTAATTTACATTTTCCACTCCTTCAGCGCTAGAAGAGATTCATCTTTGTCGAAACTTATCTAATACTAAGGCTGTAAAGTATTCTACTGCTAGTGAAGCACCAAGCGGCCGCTCTATGCTTCGCACCGAGCGAGATCTGCAAAGTGAATGCTGAACAGTGGGGAAAGGCACGACTGTTGGCCAGACTAGCAGCTCAAATTTGACTTTATATGTTCTTCCATTTATTGAACATACATGACATGTGCATGGCTGGACGAGAACGACCTACTTGATGGCTTTCACAAAAGCGTTTGCTTTACTGCTGCTTCTTGCTCTCTGCAGGTGCCATCTTCTCGATGAGTCCGGCTCCGACCTCCGCGGATTCCTCCCAGCTTCTTTGCCTGTTCCAAAAGTGGTCTTGTGGACCGTAAGACTTCATGCTGCTCTGACGAGCTTCCTCTTCCAATGTGGCCCTTGTGATTTTCTCTCGATCCATTGGCGGAGGAAGCTCCATAGCGTCTTCGCCAAATGACTCTTGGAAATATCGCTTGCGAACCATGAATCTTTCAGCCCGCTCTGACTGCATACCTGGTGAGTCGATCTTCGAGATTGCTAGGCGAACAATCAGTCGAACGGCGAGATAAATATGCTCCGAGAGGAAGATCGTCAGCAATAATGCCCATCCTTTGAGGTCTGCCGGTGTGCCATCTGGCCCAAGACCGTCGTTGCTGAAAAGGTAGACCAGGGCTGCACTCGAAATGCTACCTGTCCATGTGAGAAAGCCTAGGCTATCCAGCCATGGACCGATGCTGTCAGCACGAAATGGTGTAGGACGCTGCATTTCAACGCAAATCTTGACAGCATCTGAGCGAAGCTCAATCCAGTTATTGACCAGGAACGAAACTGCTGTCAGAGGCCAAACTACCGAAAAGAGTGATAGATAACCAAATTGGACGACCATCTCCCTGAGGTCTGTGGCCACGTCGTACACATCAAGCTCAGCCTCGCTACGGACTCTAGCAAGGAAGTCGGCTTCTTCAGGAATATCTTCAGCATTGACTTTAGCGCCACCTTTCTTTGCCGCACGTTCAGTCTTGATCTCCTGGTACTTATGAAATCCTCGACGCTTGATGTAAGGCACAATGGTCTCCATGGCAAAGTTGACAATCTGCGCGGTCACAGTGAAATAGATAACCTGCTTACGGAGTCTTGCTGGGTCAATCACAAAACCGGCTTTAGGCGTAGCGAGCTGTTTCTCGTTCTCCGCAAAGGGCCTAGCGGTCAATTGGAAGATATCTAGGTACGGCACTAGTACACTGCCGAACGGGACATAGACAAAAGCTGTTAGGAATATTGGTAGGTAAGATGTGATGAAGTTGAGGATGAAAATCTTTTGCGTCATAGCAGAGTCGTAGGCGTCAGTAGTCTCCCAATTCTCATAGTCATTCAATCGAGTGGCAATTTCAGTCAATGTCGTGGTGATTGTTGGGACTAGTCCGGTTAGGAGTAGAGTCGGCACGTACACCTGCGTTTATGATTAGCGTTCAAGTGATGTCAATTGATGCCGAAATAGATACCAGAACGCTTTTAAAAGGCCCGTTGTACACCTCGGATAGGAATATCTCAATCCCGAAGCACGTGGCAATGATCGTTCCCAAGGCAATAGATGCTAGTATAGCAAAAGGTAATTGTAAAAGCTGTCTACCGAGCCTTTTGGTTGCCGGAAAGATTTGCACAGTCTCCCCAGTGATAGGGTCCTTGACTTCCTTTTCATGCTGAAATTCTCGCCGCTTCTCCTGGATGGCCGAAACACCCTTGACGCCCCATCGGACGCTCAGATCTACCTCCTGCCGCTTCCAGTATTCGACGAAGGTCACAGACCACAGACAGTTGATAACAGCATAGATAGGTGAGAAGTGGCCTAGCAGAACCCAAGCAGAGAAACCGAAAGCCGCAGGAAATATCAGAAAGGAAAAATAGGACTGCGTAAAGGCAAAATAGTAGGCAATCTTCTCTCCAAAGCGATTCCTGATGTCATCCAAGTCTTCGATCTTGAGAAAGGTCATAGTGGACCAGGTCTTAATCCACTCTTTGTTGAATGCATGATCGTGCAGTGGGAAAATGGACTCGACGTCCTTCCACTGCCCATGTTTTGGGATAATGCCAGCACCACCCTCTTTTGTCGGGCTCGTGATCATATGGTGCACGATACGGTAACGTTCTGCCTCGGTCAATGGCTGGCGGGTCAAAAGGTTCTGAGTCTCCCGGTCTGGCTGAGCTGCTCTGACTCCATAGAGCCAGTCCCGTACTCTAAATTTGGATGTGAGAGTCCGCTCAGGTTCGCTGTGAGCTAGAGCTTCTCACCTAGACCTATACACCGCATTGTTCAAGCGCTCGTCCGTGGCGACTTTCACGAAGACAAGAAGAGAGCAGTTCTCGCCATTGCGGACCTCTACGGCCAAACCCACTCTGGCAAGGGCTTGAACAAGATTTTGAAAGCTGGCTGAAGCCTCCTCTTTTGCTGTGAAGGTTCTGTATTTAGCTTAAGCTACAAGCAAGATCTGAGGCACCTACTGGTATCGTGGAAACGGTAGGTGATCACATAGTCGACGTCAAAGTTAGCATGGAGAGCGTTCGTGGGAGGAGCCATGGTGGCTGTAGGGCTGCAAGACAGCCTCAGCTCTTAGGTGCCCGTTTGTGAGGTAGGAGAAAGAAGATATTAAGCTTGGCCCTGAGAGCGCTGGAACTTGGTCTCTAGGTAGATTCTCTAGGAGCGGACAAGCCGACGTCACCCCGCAGTGACTAGACTGTAAACATCGATCTTCACTTCTACATACTTTAGGTACCATACTCTCCAAAAAAGCGTTCATTTCATGGCCCTTACTGATGCTGAAAATTCTTGCTTGACAGCATATCGTAGTTCTGGAGAGCATGATGGAGGATCGCTGACCATCTTTGGCTATTCTATACTTGAAATGCTCGCTTCCTTCAAATCCCCTTCCTCGCCCTTCGAACCTCCATCTACTACCTATCGCATCCTAGCTTCCCCCATTAGATACCTCTCTCAAACACTCTACAGTTTAATACTACTCCTGCGGGGGCCAGCAATTTTTAAGCCTCCTGCCTCTTCCCGGATCCGTCTTGTCTGCATATCAGACACCCACACCCATAAACCAACGTCCCTTCCAGCTGGCGATGTCCTTGTCCACGCTGGAGACTTGACGAACGCTGGCACAGTTGCTGAGATACAAGATCAGATCAATTGGCTTTCGTCCTTGCCTTACGAGCACAAGATAGCGATTGCCGGCAATCACGACTCTTACTGTGATCCACGCTCAAGGCGAAAAGAGGATGATGGGAAGAGAATAGACTGGCAAGAAGTGCACTATCTACAGCATTCGAGTGTAAAGCTCCGTTTTCCCCGGCAAGGTGGTCGCGATTTGAGCTTTTACGGTGCCCCACAAATACCGCAATGTGGAGGCGAGGACTTTGCTTTTCAATATCGTCGAAGAGATGATGCATGGTCTGGTACCATACCGTCCGAAACAGACGTGCTGGTAACGCATACACCTCCGCGGCATCATTTGGATTTACCCGCAGGGCTCGGTTGCAGTTATCTGTTGAGGGAATTATGGCGAGTCCGCCCGAAAGTGCATATATTCGGTCATGTACACGCGGGACATGGCAGGGAAAATGTGTTCTGGGATGAATCGCAGAAGCTATACGAAAAATTATGTGATAGAGAAAACAAGGGCGCTTTAAGAGACGCGATTGCTATGTTGGCATGGATAGACTTGGTCAGGCTGGCTCTTTACGGAATTCTCGGGATACTGTGGAGCCGAGTATGGGGCGGCAATGATGGTCAATCGATCTTGTTGAACGCTGCTTTGATGTATAGATCAAGTGGACGGCTGGGCAATGCTCCGCAGGTAGTGGATATATGAATCTACATACCTAGATTCTGCGACTTTGGAACTCACCACAAGATATAGTACAAACCTGGAGTTACAGCTCGAGCTGTCATTAAGACGGGCGCCAAGAAGCAACTGCAAAGCTTCTGTTGTTGCACCGGGCTGACATCAGTGCGAGGAATGAATATCATCGCATTGCCCTTCGCGAGGTAGTCATGTCCACTCGCCATGATTGCATAGCTCCCAAACTTATGGTGCTTATGCTATTAGAATCGATTGCCATTGTCGATCCTTGGCCAATAGTTGTGATGTGAAAGGCTGGAAAGCAGTAAGCGAGGCCGCGAAAGGTTAACTTACTTCAGAAGGACGGCAGTGTGAGTTGGCTTTGGACCTCCTACGCCATGGTGCTCGTGTTGAGAGCCAACCGCCTCCATGGGATGTTCCATACAGAAGCAACTTTGTCCGTGAAGGTCACCATCCTGCGCCCGTCGAGATGATAAGCTTTCATGATTTCACTCCAGTGCTATGCTTGGATTACTACTGGAGCATAGACTAAGACTTCTATCCTACATTCAGCGAGGCGAATACATGTGGCTGCCTGTGCAGGTAAAGTTACAACCACAATGAAGTTGTTGAGTGATGAAGTTCTGGATACCATGTCACCATAAAAGCTTGGAGCATATGCGATACACTGCCTCACAAAGCCACATTCACTGGCGGTACACATGTTTATCAGGAGTTTTGTGACAAGGTGAAGATATCAAAGCGTAAGGCAATCTGGGGCAAGGAGCCAGTCAGCATGAACTCATGCGCGGTCACAAAGGTATGCCAAAGACTATTCAGAAACATCGCTACTAGAGTCATTATGAATGATCGTCGATTGTTTTTCTATTGCAGCGGGGTCTTAGACAACCCCGAGATTGGTCTCGCAAGAGCTTGCGCATGACATCGTCACATATCTTATTTGCTCATTGTAGACGGCGAGATGGGTTTCAACACTCGATCTGCTTTTGGAAAGTACTTTACAATTATATGAATAGTCGAAAGATTTTACAGGACCAATCAGCTCCGGCGCACACTACTTTTGCTTACTATTCACCTTTAGGGAAAGGCCTTTATCAATTCAATTGATCACGCCTTCATTTCTGTTAGGCGGAAGGTCCCTTTCGATATCTTAATTCCAAAGTTGCGAACAAAATTGTGGGTGCCGCAAAATGTCCAGTTCCACTTATACATTTTCGATTGTCTTCTCGAGGCGCCCCTTCCGACTTGTGACTTCTTCCTGGTACTTCTGGCAACTGAAATAAGCCGCATCGGAGACATCACATCTGTATTAAGCTCAATATTGGCCTTTCCGAGGTGGTCCTCCTATTCCAAGATCAAGCATAGGCTATTCTGGCGACCATAATAGCGGCAATACACTGGTGGAGCTCTGCATTAACGGACTGACGAATACTCTTCGAGCTGAGTGGTCACAGCGCGCTGCTCGACCAGCCCGGTCTGATCTTTTGTGCGCTCTCGATAGTCACATGATATGTTATACTTTGCGCAACTTCAGCATCGATCATAAGCTTGCAATTTCTAGCTCTGACAGCCTCGATTTCGTTGTCTTTGTGGCTCAAGTCTACCTACAACATCATAACGTCCACGCTCTTGTTCTAGAGCTCTTTGCCACAGTTGATTTTGGACTGAGGGCGTTGCCATCCCAAGAACCAGTTTCGGCATCGTCAAGGAAAGAGTATAGACCATTCGTTGAAAGTGACGATTGACATCGATAATTTTGGTGAGCTTGTATCCTATTGACATACACATTGTCTTTCCTGATATTTCCCCTTAAGATACCAAATAATATGTACAAAAATCGGAAACACATGCCATACTTTGAGGATAGATCTTACATAAATGCGCGTACACAAATTCTATCACAGCCTCGCCTTCTCTCCAGGATTGACAAGCGGATCATACACGCTCATGCCCAAGGTATCTGCAGGTACTCCTGTGGTATGCATGCTCAAGCCTCTTGTATCGACCAGTGTTGGATTCAATTGATCCACCGTTGAGCATCCAATAAGTCTCATATTCATCTCCATCTCATCTTTCAGCAATTGCATCGCACGGTCCACTCCAGGTAAGCCATAGGCGCTCATTGCGAAAAGGAAGGGCCTGCCAATGCCTACGCCCTTGGCACCCAAGCAGAGGGCTTTGATGATATCTGTACTGCGGCGAATCCCGCCATCCACATAGATTTCAATTCGATCTTGCCAATTGCGCTCACGCAAGACAGGCATGACTTCCGAGAGTACTTCGATACCAGATCTTGCAAAGTCGAGCTGGCGGCCACCGTGATTCGATAAGACAACACCGTGTATACCTGCTTCAATGGCTCGAATAACATCCTCGACTCTCTGCACACCCTTCAGGATGATAGGCATTTTCGTAACGCTTAAAAACCAAGGAATGTCTTTCCAGCTCAGCGACGGATCTATAAAAGATGATATCGCGCGAGCAGCACCCTGTGATCTGTCGACATTGTCGCCACCAGTGTCCTGAACATTCGACCCAACATCAGAGAATTTGCTACGCATGTCTTTTTCACGGCGACCAAGCTGAGGAGCGTCGACGGTGATAAATAAACCTTTGCAGCCACGCTTTTCCGCATGCTGGATGATTCTCTTAGTGATAGCACGGTCTTTGTTAACGTACAGCTGTAGCCATTGGACCTGGTTACCTTCCGCGGCATCCATTATCTCGTCGAATGAACAGCTAGCTAACGTGGGAATCATTTGAATGACGTTGTGTTTTTTGGCGCCTCGGGTTAATATCACCTCGCCCTCAGGGTTCCCGAGCTTACCTAGTGCAGTAGCTGTGACGTAGAATGGGATATCGACTTTAGTCCCTAACATGGTTGTCGAGAGGTCAATCTTCTCTACATCGTGAAGTATTCGCGGGCGGAACCATATCTTGTGATACGCTGAGTGATTTTCTCGCATCGTCTGTGATTTCGTCAGCGTCGGGAGACAACAGCACTGCGATGGGGCCTACTATTTCATCGTCGGCTCCACTCGAATAATACGCCCATGCGGTCTTCTTCATGACCCGACGAGCAACAGCCTCGAAGTCCATGAGATTGTAGCACTGTTCCAATATAGGCATTCGTTTGATCCTCTCTTGGCGTTCCTCCTCGTCCGGATCAAATTCCTTTTCTTGCTCAACCGACTCCATGTTCACCTCGCCCATATGTTTTGACTTTTCAAGGAATCTGCTTTTTGATCAACATCTGAATTATAGGGTCCACAGGATCGGACATACTTGTCAAGTGTATCCGGAGGGTGAATTGGCTAGAATTGCTTTGGAGTCAGCGTTTTATTTCTGGAATAATGTTGGTCCGTTGAGAGTGAGCCACTCTTAGGATATAACTTGCAACTCTGAAGGTGATGCCCAATAAAATGAACGCCTCCGAAAACATGGCTTACCTCGTAAGTTTCTGTTGCGTCTTTGCCTGCCCATTTGAGGATGATGCTCTTCCCTCCTGGATGCTCTTCCTTGAACTCAGTGACATCGTAGGCTCTACCATGTATGATAACCCTGTGATACGCCGTCAGTACTTGTTCGTTGGGAAGTAGTGCGAAGGGCCAACCAGCAGTCCTTGTCATTGTTGTGTTTAGCAATTTCTTCCCCACTCCATTTCTTTTCTTTTGGCAATTTATTTGGCTCGTCGTGATTCATGATCAATGAGGAGAGTGGTTAAAGATTCAAGTATAAAGTAAAGACGAGGACTGATTGGCGACTGCAGAAATCCTATGGAAATATAATCAGAGACAGTGAATGAGAGAATTCATCATCAGCATCAACGAAGACGATAATATCCTACTTTCCAGTTGGCAATTGCCGAATATCGGTCCAGGTCAGCCCAGCAGGCTAGGACTAAAGGCAAAAGCGGCGCCTACAAGGCGCGGGCTCAGGTCTGGGGAAGATGGATTGCGGTGCGGGGAGACCAAAGGCATGACGCCAACGGTGCCGATAGAGATAGATTACCATAAGGTACCTATGTATGGTGATACATAAGCTCGGGTGACTCGGGTGGCTCGTGGTGGGGTTTTGGAGTTGGTCACGCTAAAAGAACCCGAAAACGTGGGGCCATGCCCTCGGCTCCGAGCGCTCCAAGGATGTAAAATACGAGTTCTACTCGTACAAGGCTACCGTATTCAAATAGAAACCGTTTCATCATCCTCAAAGAATTGTCGAATACAAAGTACGCATAACGTTGCTTCTTCTCATACCATCGTCAAGGCTTCTGTCAATGTATAAAACATGGTAGCAGTGCAATCTCCAGAGTGTAAGATCACATGATGGACCGCGGCTGAATGCCCTCACCGAAACATCCTCGAAACAATCCATTTCATTCTTGATACTTTCCATCACATTTCAGCTTCAGCTTCAGCTTCAGCTTTCATCTCTGCTTGGCTCAGATACAAAAGTATTCTACTATGACACGAAGAAAGTCCTTTTTCCGAAAACTCAACCGGTGCTGCAATGTCTAATAGCCTGGAGGCCAAGATCTGCGTCCTCGGCGCTCAAGGTACTATAATCCACATCTGACCTGCCCTCTGTTCTTTACTGACCTTTGAAGGTGTCGGCAAGACTTCTCTACTCCACCGATACGTAAAAGGAACTTTCAATCCTCCCAGTGTCGCCTCTACCGTCGGCGCATCTTTCTTTACAAAGCGTGTCTTAGATGTGGATAGTGGAACAACAGTCCGCCTCCAACTGTGGGACACAGCCGGCCAGGAGCGATTCAGGGCTATATCGAGACTATACTACAGGGGCGCCAGCGCAGTGCTGCTAGTCTACAGTATTATCGATGAGCAAAGCTTTGAAGAGATGGGACAATGGTTGACCGAGATGAAGGAGAACCTCGGAGACGATGTTATCCTACACTGCGTTGGCACCAAGGGCGACGTTGTCGCTCAAGATCCGAGTCTGAGAAGAATACCCTTTGAAAGGTGCATTGCGTATATTGCGGAAAACCTGTACCCAGAACAGACCACGACGCCTTCCATCACTGCTGGGAACGCCAGTGGGGTACAAAGTTTAGATGGAAATAGCAAGCGTTCAAGTGGGTTCTGGGGTCAAGATATCGGTTGGGATTGCTGCCACGAGGTCTCTGCATCCACTGGGGAAGGAATTGAGGAGATGTTCCGTGTCATTGGGAGAAAGATTGTTGAACAGAACCAAAAGAAGCTTGACCAGGAGCACGAGACGGCTACCCCCGGCAGTCATGGAGTCCTGGGGGAGTATTTCGATGGGCCTGCCTCTGACGGAAGAGGCAGTTTTAGGGTGGGTGTTGGTGATAAAAGGAGGAGCTGGCTTGGTTTTCCCACACCTGGCATTGGACTTGGAGATGCTCCAGTTCCTGGCGCCCAAGGGGAGGCGAGGACGAAGAGGGGCAAATGTTGTTGATCAGATCAATGCTGAAGCGCACTTTAAATCTTGTTTCATTATCTTAGCAAGGCGCCTGGTGTTAACTTTCCCCTGTAGCTTGGTATCGCGCATTCTACCTGGACCTTGGGATTTCATAAAGGAGAGGCCATTTTGAGACGAAAGTCACACGACAAGGCTCTCATATAGGCAGAGTTGAAGATATAAGACAGTCATTAGAGTAGAGTGCTCGGCGTTTCATGTGTTCCTTAGCCTCAAACAACGATCTGGTACCTTACTGTAGATTGTTTGTTAAGGCACCCTAGTGATGAGAGCTATTTATAAATTACGTCGGGTAGGGAATCTGTCGTTCTCTCATGCTTGTTTGTTGGTGTTGGACAACCAATGGAAGCATAGTGAGTGGCCAGACCTGGATAGATCTCTCTCATTATGTTGGTGTTAGTTTTACGGACCCCATCGCGTGCAGTCAATAATCATATCTAGTTCCAATCGCTAGGACTATGAAGCTAATAAGTGCCGATAGCTTATACCTTCATAAAGTATCCTTTGGCAAGCGAGCTATAATATTCCCATATGTTCGCGCTGGAGAATTACCTACCAATGCTTCGAGTCCTGACTTGTGCTTGCCCCATTGCCAAAACGAAACCGGTCCTGTCTACTCCAGCCCCTGCACGCCCTCCCCTGCCTTGCCCTGCATTCTTCTTGCAGCTTGCAGTATTCCGTCGGCACGAGCCTTAAGGCCCCTTAGCTTACTGTCCGTAGACGAGGGGTTGAGGGACATGCATCTCGTGTAGGGGAAGTCACACTATGTCCAGACAGCAATCGACCGTATCAGAACACATCAATGCCATCTGCTCAGCATACTCCGACGCTTGTACATTGATTGACCAGATAAAGTCAGAAAGGAAAGAACGCTGTCTATCGGTACAAGAACTAGAATCCTCCTTGATCCAAGGCCGGTCAGCCATAAAAGTCCAGTATGGGCAGATCGAGGACCGCCTTAGGGATTCTTCTGCAGATAGTGACCGTATGTTTGTCTATATCATGCGTCATCATCCTCGTTTTGGTAATTGTGCTAAATCTATTGTAGAGGTAGCAGGAGATGCCTTGAAGGACATATCTACCCATCTAAACGCGGATGTGGTAACAAATTTGAAGGCGCTCCTTGACCGCAATATTACTGTCGACTTCTTTGCACTGCAGGATGTGGCCGATTCAAGCCATGACCGAGTTGTGCTGGCTCTCATGCAGCTACAACAACGCATGATTTCTCTCGGTCCCATTGCTGATGTTGCGCCCCCAACCTCGAACCCATCAGACACCATTGCGGCAATAACGACCTCTCCTCAAAACGCTAGCCAGCTGGGAGAGATGCTATCCAAGTCTCTCAATTTCGCAGGATCCGATAATACCCAGGAGATATCCAGCGGGCTTTTCATCCCACCAAGCAAATCTCTATCAGCAAGTTCAGTCGTGCTCGCCAGCTCCGAGGTATCGCCAGAAAGAACACATGGGACCGGCCACAAACCGAGAGCGTCAACGTCATCAAGCATCAGACCTCCGAGCTCCTTATACGCTGCATCTTTACGACCTGGATCCTCCCTCTCGGCACGCACGTCTGCAGAGGTTGCCAGCACGGCTCGAAGGGAGGCTAATCAATATAAGCCATTAGCGACAACGACCACCAAACCCGGTCTATTTGGTATTGGAAGAAGGACCAAGGTGGAGCCAATAGTGAGCCCACCAGAGAACCCTCTAGTCGACGAATACCTTGCCGATGCCACTGAGCGCGAATCAAGAAGACTTTCGATAACGGGCTCAATTAGCACCTTTGCTACTTCGATATATCAACCTGACCACCCAGCATATAACGCCTGGGAAGCTTACCGTGCGCCGAGTCCAACATCGTCCCATTTCTCTCACGATTCTCAGAAATCGCGAAAGGAAAGTCCTACGTCTTCCCACAGAGCTAGCCCATCAGTCACGTCGATGGATTCGATGCGCCGATTGCCAACAATCACGCGGGAGATTCTCGCATCAAACAGATCTCTTGTTTCAATTGACCCGACGGACTTGCTACCTAGCGAAATGAACAACTTTGCTGGCTTCTGTAAGGGGGCTTGGCGACAACAGATTGGCGACAGAAAAAGCGCTATGGAAGAGAGAATCCGGCCTGGAGGCATGTACAATGCAGCGAAATATTGGCAATGCAAGCAGTGCAAATTTGAAGGCCGTCTGGTACCTATTGATAAAAAGAAGTCTGGGTACGACATTAGAGTCTTCAAGCTGGTTCAGGGAATTCAGTTTCGTTGGGAGTTCATGTTCAAGAGCCACATCAAGCTGAGCGAATCGGCCAATGGCGATCCGACCAAAGCAACTTTTGCATGTATCTTCTGCTGTTCCGAAGGGGTAAGCACACCGCATTTTAAAGGCATTACGGAGTTCATGCAGCATTTGGTCGTGCACAGGGATCCTCTGCCCGCAGGCGAGGTGTTATATCGAATGAACTGTCTTGTCGGAAGAACGGCGAGCATTGACGAGGACTTCGATATCAACATTGCCAGCAGGGAAGCAGGTCTGATGTAGGAGATTTGCTAGCAATCATGTATTCCTTCGAGATTTGGATGATATAGCCATATCGCGCCGGCTGTGCCCAAGGGAAATATTGCCATGATTTGGGCGTTTACAACAGAGCGCCAGGGGAGTCTCCCGCAGTCGAACTGCCCAAGCGGCTATCTGGCATGCCGACAAGCTCGACCATTCATAAGCGATGGGAGCTGGAAGCCTCTAAAAGTAAATGACCATACTCTAAAATTTCAAGCACTGGGAGGCAAGCTGCATCAGTCTTTCGGTTTAACTTCGCGTCAATATCCTTTTCCTGTTCGAAAAATGTTACGAAAGGCAAAAGGCAAATGGTGCGTGATGTGTGAGTAATGGTGGCGATAGCTGTATAATGACCAAACGTGATGGTTTTGACGAGAATGGGCATTCCCTCTAAAGAATAATGGAAATGTAAATTCATGCTACAGAGTTCCCAACCACGATGCATTTTTAGGAACCCATACTTGAAGACTGACGAAAAATCACCTGCAAAGTTGTCAAGTTGATAGTCTTATGAGCATTTATCCTTTCAGATAGGAGAGTGGGTGTCACTTACTTTTCACGCTCTAGAGGAATTCAAACAACGCACATCCTGACTCGGAATCACGGAATATGCCAGGGGAAATCGAGCCGTAGCCTTTACTATACCAGGATTTGGGGCACGACTTATAGGGTCGATTTTGATTGCACGCTGTCTGGAAGCCTCAACTTGTAGTGGTTGTGATGTGATGGCATAAAAATGATAGAACTCGTTGAAATTGATATCAAGACCGCACTCAAATAACCAAAGTAGTATCACATAATTACGCAACAAGAATTCTGCTGTTTCGCTTGCTCTACACACCGCCACCATTAGCACGTGATCTTTATCGTCAACGCCGGAGACAAATTGCTTACTATAAAACATCTTCGACTGAGCACTCAATCCATCGCTCTTTTCCACCAGACTGTCAATCTTCTCCCCTCGCTCCAGCACGCTCTCGATAGTCTTATGCAGTACAATCTTCGTTTCGTCCAGTTCCTTCTGGATCTTCATGATACTATCCGCTTGCTGAGGGTCCTGATACTTCTCGATGTACTCTTTCAATTGGGGAAATGCGAGGGTGGGGTTGGAACTCGCGAAGGCGGTTCGAGGGTAGCGGGAAAGGAATTCGTCGACGACCTTGGAGAGAAGTTGATGGGCAACGAGGGCGGGATAATCGGGGTCGCTAATAATGATGCCTGCGACGCCCTCGGTACGGCCGTATGCGTGGAATGTGTAGGCTGAATGAATTCGAGGAGTCAGCGCTTGGAGGCCGGGAGATTTTCTTTCTGCGAAGCGAGGCCTTCGCGGGCAGCTATTCAGACAGGGAGTACAGTTATTCTTACACTTTTCTTCGACATCTTGCCTTTGGCCAGGTTTCGTCCTCTCAGCGACGGTCTTCGAAAATAATGACATGAACTGGCCATAGCTGAGGCGCAAGGGAGCAGTCAGCGTAGGACAAATGACAAGGAATTTCTTTGGTCCCGTACTTATCTCGTGTGAATCTTGAATAGCTGCTAAGGTCTTTTTCAACGCATAGCTCGTGCGCGGGCTTGCTCTCGTTCTTGAGGATCTTTCACAGGCATCAGCGTTTACTCCCTCGATGGCGGTAGATATACTTACACCGATATAGAAGATCTTCATGATGTGTAGGACAAGGCAGACTGGAGGGAGACGTTGAAAAGATCGGAAGTAGGAGGATACCAAGCCATTAAAAAGGTACTCCGACTTCACGTCTCACTAGATCTAGAAGGATTCACCTAAGGTACGGAGTAGCTACCGGCCAACCCTAGCAGTCGGACAGCCCTACAGCTAAACCCGATTAGGCAATCGCCGCTAAAACGGTTTTTTTTATTTAATCATTATCTATTTTCTTTTGGTAGTTAAGTACTAAATAATAATATATCTTAATACGCGAGTTAGCTATTAAAAATCAGACTTTATAGGCTTCTTAGTAAGGCTTACATTAATAAAGATAAGGGTGAAAAAAGAATAGTTAAAGGGAGGTTCTACAGGGACACCCCCTTTGGCTATATGGACACCCCCCTTCTAGACTGGGCTTAGTGGCTTAAATAAGACTGCTTATATCTTAGAGGTCTTCTAGAGGCCGAGCTCTAAAGGATACTCGAGAGCGCTAGTAGAGCTACCCTACAGGCTACTTAAGATTATATACTTATAGCTACTATCACAGCGCGGTAGTCACGCCTGGAACACTTATAATATACGATAACGTAATATATATAATTGATAGAAGGATTCGAAAGGTTTGCGATACGTCCTTAGAAGCCTCCTAAAGATAATATTTAGGAACAGATATTATAGGGGCCCTTGGGGGCTTATACTGACCTAGCCCTTAAGAGGCCCCTAGAAGGCCTTTAAGATGCGAGTAGTCTTGTTTAAGCCACTAAGCCCAGCCTAGAAGGGGGGTGTCCATGTAGCCAAAGGGGGTGTCCCTGTAGAACTTCCCAAGTTAAACCCCCCGTTATTAAGGTAAGTACCTTTATGGCAGGGTATTACCTCCCAGATTGAAAACACAGCCCTACCATTGGCGGTGCCCGTTCCGTCGCGAACTGGATAAACGCAGTCTCTTTATCGCTGAGGTAGTTTATTCGGTATCGTGACTTGTTATTTCAGGTTTGAATTAGCACATATTCTAGTGACATATCCAAACGCTAGTATTCTATGGTGAGACACCTGCGCCTCCATCTCCCTTAAGCTTAGTCTCAGGTCTTCCTACTAATCGATGCCACGACGCTGAGTTTCATGTGTCGGACTCTCGTCGACCCCTGGTGGCCTTGCAAACCTGATCTGTGTCTCAAGTCATGTTGGAGTGAGAGCGGCGCAGTTAAGAGTCTACCCAACATAGACGATGTCTTCAAATAATGCAATCCTTTCTCTTTGCTCCTCTTCGCCAAACCCTCCAAACCGCCTCTACTCGCAATTTGCTCTCTACGACTGGTCCTCTCGCGGTTCCTGCCGAACTCTGAATGCTGGGCGGTGCCGATCCCAGTGCTTATGTCTTTCTCCACGACCACCGGCAACGTCAGTCGCCGCAAAGCCCTCACCGCCCTCTGCGTCTTCTTCATTCTCTCCGCGGGCTTCTTGCTCCTGCCCTCTAATCCCTCTAATCCCTCTAATCCCTTCAATCCCTTTCATAATCTTTACTCCTCCACGTCTTCCTCTGCAAAAGAAAACACACTCTCCACTCCATCCGCTGCCCTAGCTGCCCCAGCTGCAACCCAAGAACACCAAGCCCCCTGGCTCATCGTCACCTCCTCCGCCTCGCATGATTTCCAACGCCGTCTTATAATCCGCTGGACCTGGGTCTCACTCTTCCAGCAGCAGCCGCCTCTTTACGACCACGCTTTCGGCATTCTGAGGCCCGATCCTGCTCTCATTTCTCTTCTGAAAAAGGAGAATGACACCTTTGGCGATATACTCTTTTTAGACCACCTAGAAGACAATGAGGGGAATGCGAAGGGACCGAAGCCGTTTGAGATTTTCAAGAAAGTAACGCAAGAGGGGTGGAAGGGTAACAAGAAGTATGCCTTCGTGTCGAAGGTAGATTCGGATACGTATATTGACCCGGTACGGGTCTGGGATCTGTACCTGAAAGATAGAGTGCACACTTCGCACCGCGATGGAGGGGAGCACCGCGATGGAGGGGACCAGCTACTCATGGGCATGCCAATGTTGACCTCGCCGTGGCGCAACGTGCAGGGAGGCTTTAAAACCATGAGTTGGGACCTTGCGACGGTGTTGGGTGAGCTATATGATGGCTGGAACGTTTCGCGAGGGCCCATCGGCCTCGAGGACGATGCAGTGGGGAGGATACTCACGGAGGCGGATGAGCCGTATAAGATCTTGTCCTTGGTTGAGGAAGAGACCTGGGATATATATGGCGAGGAGGGCGAGCTTTATGCGGAGACGTGGATCAAGACGCCCCCAGTTCAGAGCAAGTTAGAGGATGTGGAGGTCGCAACGTATTTACATCAGATGAAGGAGGAGCGTGACTGGCTGGCTGTAAAGGATCTATTTGATAAGGACGGGTGGGTGCCGAATAGAAAGTCGCGAAGCTCCCAATCTACCGAAAAGGATGACACTCAACGTGCCGGGAACGAAAGCCATCCTGATAGATTTAGGATAGAATAAATTGTCTGCTGTTTCTTTGGACCAGGCTAACAACTTGAACCATCCTGTACTCGAAGTTGGCCTTGTACCTTGCAGGTCTTGGGCCGGGCTTGCAAGTCCATAAATTGGCAATTACCGATCAATAATACTGGATTCCAATTGCATTCCAGGCGCTGAATATAAGATGCAGGATGGCCTTGTAAGATAGTATAACGTGGGCTGTCCTTCGCCCCATAGAATAGGTCCATCTCTCGAATATGGCCTGTCCCTACCCCAGGATCTATTCCTTCTCTCTAGGAGCGGTGCTATGTCACCTTGGTCGCCGCTAGTTCAAGCGGCGGGGGATACATTTTTGTTTGCTTGACCTGCAGGATACCAAGCAAAGAGAGCCTTAAATCGTGCAAGTCAAAGGATGAGTCTTGATGTATCGCAAAGTGAAAGCCACCATCGTCAAGTGAAAGGCGAAATTCAAATACCGTAGGCTCAAGGGCAATAAAGTTTAAGGTTTACGGCAGCTAGTCTTAGGCCCTGTCGAGCTAGCATCATAAGGTAAGGTAATTATAAGGTAATCATCATTCGCCTTCGCCTTCTCTTATTAAATTCTTAACCCAGATCTGTAGGATGGCGATTACCTTGAGCAGAATCAAGGAGAATAGTTCTCTTTGATAGAGTAGATAGTTGTGCAAAGGTTCGACATAGCTTGTCGATTCATTGTAGGTGCGACTATCGACAGACTGTGTCAAAATAATATGTCGCCTTCACTTGAGACCGCAGGGTCAGAATGGTTGTCCCAGCTTGCTGCGATGCGTCAAGCCATCGCCGAGCTCAAGTTGAATCAACCAAACAGCCAAGACCAAGCATATGGACACGATATTGTCGTGGATGATGAAGATCTCTCTGGAGGCAGTGATTCGGATGACCTGTGGAATGTGTTTAGCGAGAACGAGGGCGATAATTACAGCAGTGACATGCTAGATGGTGTCCAAAACTCCCTTTCTGATTTTGAGGTAGGGGCCTATGGCTACGGGACAGGGTGGCTCAAGGATAAGTGCATTACCTTGGCCGGCAGACAAGTAGGATTGGATCCAGAGGAAATGCAGCAGCAATTATCTGCTATGCTAGCGTCTGATATGAATAATGATGAGCTTCAGATGTCTCTTGCTGATATCGTAGGCTACGATGATCTCGACTTGGTCATCGAATTCATAGCCCACCGCAAAGAAATTTTGGCACCTAAGTCCGAAAAGGCGAATGGTACCGACGGGCTACTAGATCACCTTCAAACCAGAGAGCAAAGAGAACTTGCCTTGCAACATCAGAATTATGCTCACAAAACATCAAGCCTAGCGCCTGCGCAAAATCGGGATGGACCCCATTATCCGCATGTATACAAAGCCCATGGTGCAGGAAATACTTTGAGTGCTGGAGGCCGAAAATATGGGCTCCCGGCTGGTAGCACCAAGACAGACCATGAAAAGTATGAGGAGTATTCCATTCCTGCTGCAGAGGTAGGGAAGCTGGGACTCGGCAGGAAGCTTGTCGAAATCATCGAAATGGACGGACTTTGTAGAAGAACGTTCAAGGGATACAAAGCATTGAATCGCATGCAAAGCTTGGTATACCCGGTTGCATACAAGACGAGCGAAAACATGTTAATCTGTGCTCCTACCGGTGCTGGTAAAACAGACGCTGCTATGCTTGCAATTCTGAACTCGATTAGCCATAATCTTACCCCAGATCCTGCTACCGATCCAGATGCTACAGACTTTGTTGTTGATGCGGAAGACTTCAAGATCGTCTACGTCGCTCCAATGAAGGCTTTGGCTGCCGAGATCACAGAGAAGCTCAGAAGCAGACTAGCATGGCTAGGTATCCAGGTCCGCGAGTTCACAGGAGACATGCACCTAACAAAGAAAGAGATCACGCAGACCCAAATAATAGTGACCACGCCCGAAAAGTGGGATGTAGTCACTCGTAAGAGCACCGGCGATACTGAGCTTGTGCAAAAGGTGCGACTCCTCGTTATCGATGAGGTCCATATGCTCCACGATGAACGTGGCGCCGTCCTCGAGTCTCTAGTAGCCCGGACAGAGAGGCAGGTGGAAAGCACTCAAAGCCTGATTCGAATCGTTGGGCTTTCAGCAACTTTGCCAAATTACGTTGATGTTGCAGACTTTCTCAAAGTGAACCGTATGGCGGGTCTTTTCTATTTTGACGCTTCTTTTAGACCTGTGCCTCTTGAACAACATTTCGTCGGTGTCAAAGGGAAGCCAGGCACAAAGTTATCTCGAGACAACATTGACCAGACTACATTCGAAAAGGTAAAGGCAATGTTGGAGCGGGGCCATCAAATCATGGTTTTCGTACATTCGAGGAAAGACACGGTCAATACTGCGCGAACATTCATCAAAATGGCTCAAGATCAGCAATGTCAAGATTTGTTCGACTGTTCCCATGTGGAAGGATTTGGCAACGCCATGAAAGACCTCAAAAGCACGAAGGGTAGAGAGTTGAGAGAGCTTGTCCCCAAAGGTTTTGGTACTCACCACGCTGGGATGCCGAGATCTGATCGGAATAAGACTGAGCAGCTGTTCGCACGAGGTCACATCAATGTACTTTGTTGTACAGCAACGCTCGCCTGGGGTGTTAACCTCCCAGCTGCTGCTGTCATCATTAAAGGTACTCAGGTATACAGTTCTCAAGAGGGCAGATTTGTGGATCTCGGTATACTGGATGTTCTGCAAATTTTCGGTCGTGCTGGGCGTCCGCAGTTCCAAGCAACGGGCATAGGCTTCATATGTACCACACACGACAAATTGGATCATTACCTCGCTGCTGTAACCCAGCAACAACCGATTGAGTCTAAATTTTCTAGCAAGCTGGTGGACAATCTGAACGCAGAGATTGCTTTGGGCACAGTCACATCCATACCTGAGGCTGTGCAATGGTTGGGCTACTCTTATCTCTTTGTGCGGATGCAACGTAATCCACTCACATACGGTATCGACTGGGCTGAGATCCGGGATGATCCTCAACTTGTGCAGCGGAGACGAAGGCTGGTCATTGATGCAGCACGGGTGTTGCAGCGAAGCCAAATGATCATCTTCAATGAGATCACCGAGGAGCTACGGGCAAAAGATGTTGGCAGGATTGCAAGCCAATTCTATGTTCTACAAACAAGCGTTGAGGTCTTCAATACCATGATGAGTCCCAAAGCCTCGGAGGCGGACGTACTGAAGATGATCAGCATGAGTGGTGAATTTGATAACATTCAGTCTCGCGACAATGAATCAAAGGAGCTGACGAGGCTGCGCGATGAATCAATACACTGTGAGGTGGCGGGTGGCAATGATGTAGCATCCGCAAAGACGAACATCCTGCTTCAATCGTATATTTCTCGCGCACGCCTTGAAGACTTTGTCCTTGTGTCTGACTCTGCGTATGTGGCACAGAATGCTGCAAGGATCTGTCGCGCACTATTCATGATAGCTTTAAACAGGCGATGGGGCTATCAGTGTCTTGTCTTGCTTTCTCTATGCAAATCTATCGAAAAACAGATCTGGCCCTTCCAGCATCCATTCCATCAATTTGATCTCCCTCAGCCTATTCTGAGAAATCTTGACGAGAAGTCCAATATTTCATCGATAGAATCCTTGCGGGATATGGAGTCGGCAGAGATTGGCGAGTTGGTGCACAACAAGAAAATGGGTGTCACAATATCGAAGCTACTTGATAACTTCCCTACATTGACTGTTGAGGCTGAGATTGCGCCCTTGAATCGCGATGTCCTTCGCATCCGTCTTTATCTTACTGCTAATTTCCGCTGGAACGACAGGCACAACGGCACATCGGAATCGTATTGGATCTGGGTCGAAGATTCTGAGACGTCGGAGATCTACCATCATGAATACTTCATCTTGAGTCGCAAGAAGCTCTACGATGATCATGAGCTCAACTTCACAATTCCCCTGTCGGATCCGCTGCCCACTCAGATCTATGTTAAAGCAATTTCCGACCGGTGGCTTGGTGCCGAGACTGTAGAACCAGTCTCCTTCCAGCACCTCATCAGACCCGATACAGAGAGCGTATATACAGACCTCCTAGACCTTCAGCCGCTTCCAGTCTCTGCTGTGAAAAATCCTATGCTCGAGGAAATTTATGGAAAGAGGTTCTTATTCTTCAACCCAATGCAAACTCAAATCTTCCATACCCTTTATCATACTTCGGCCAACGTATTGCTGGGCTCTCCAACAGGTAGTGGGAAGACCGTAGCTGCAGAACTGGCCATGTGGTGGGCTTTTCGCGAGAAGCCTGGCTCGAAGGTGGTCTATATCGCCCCAATGAAAGCACTGGTACGTGAACGCGTTCAAGACTGGGGAAAGCGATTGGCGCGTCCAATGGGGCTCAAGATGGTTGAGCTGACTGGTGATAATACCCCGGACACACGGACTATTCGAGATGCTGATATCATCATCACTACTCCTGAGAAGTGGGATGGCATAAGTCGCAGTTGGCAGACCCGAGGTTACGTACGGCAAGTCAGCTTGGTCATCATCGATGAGATTCATCTTCTTGGTGGCGACCGGGGACCTATCCTGGAGATCATCGTTTCTCGGATGAATTACATTGCTTCGCAGTCAAAAGGCTCAGTCCGGCTTGTAGGGATGTCTACAGCATGTGCTAATGCCATGGACTTGGCAAATTGGCTAGGTGTTAAGGAGGCACTGTTCAATTTCCGCCATTCTGTCCGTCCTGTGCCCCTTCAGATTTTTATCGATGGCTTCCCTGAACAGAGAGGCTTCTGTCCGTTAATGCAGTCAATGAATAGACCCACATTCCTAGCCATCAAGACCCACTCTCCCGACAAGCCGGTAATTGTGTTTGTTGCTTCCCGTAGACAGACGC
Organism: Lecanoromycetidae sp. Uapishka_2; assembly: GCA_035521555.1. Taxonomy (NCBI): domain Eukaryota; kingdom Fungi; phylum Ascomycota; class Lecanoromycetes; species Lecanoromycetidae sp. Uapishka_2. The sequence continues at coordinate 24,942 of JASZXT010000011.1, forward strand.
GCTTGACAGCAAAAGATCTGATAAACCTGTGCGGCATGGAAGACAATCCTCGTCGATTCGTACGCATGTCAGAGGAGGATCTTCAGCTCAACCTCTCGCGAGTCAAAGACGAGGCTTTACGCGAGGCCTTGAGCTTTGGAATCGGGCTTCATCATGCGGGTCTTGTTGAGGCCGACAGACAGCTTTCTGAAGAGCTTTTTGCTAACAACAAGATTCAGATACTTGTTGCGACGAGTACTCTTGCGTGGGGCGTGAATTTACCGGCGCATCTAGTGGTCGTGAAGGGCACGCAGTATTTCGATGCGAAGATCGAGGGCTACAAAGATATGGTGCGTATTCTCTCAGTCATCTTTCTTCATAAATGCCTCGGTTTCGAACAGCATGACACTCCTAGGGAACCTTACCCAACAACTTTTTCCAAGACTATGTCATAACTCGCAATGCAATTGCAAAATCAGATACTGAATTCGAGACTTCTGCAGGATTTGACAGATGTTCTGCAAATGTTGGGGCGAGCAGGGCGACCTCAATTCGACTCTTCAGGTACGTTCGTACGTTCAATCTCTAGCACCTTCCATACAAACCCCAGAAAGCCGACCAAAGCATACTTCGTACATTCATGTGTGCCCTTCGTGGTTTCGTAGATCCCGTCCAAATTCATGTTCTAGGGTGTTTTCACCCCTCAACTTCCTAGCCCCATTGTGTTGTGGCAGTGGTGTTAAAATTCCGCTCAGCTCTGTACACCTTGGGCAACTGGGCTTTGTCACCCACTGAAATCGTGATCTTTTTGAACGTGAAATTTGGCGAGCATCTAAAATAGCACCATAAAAGCTAACAGCTCGTCAGGCATTGCGCGGATATTTACCCAAGATGCTAAGAAAGGCTTCTACAAGCATTTCCTCCACATTGGCTTCCCTGTGGAATCTTCTCTTCACAACGTACTCGATAATCATCTTGGCGCCGAAGCTTCTGCAGGCACTATCGGCACAAAGCAAGATGCGTTGGACTACCTGACCTGGACATTCTTCTTTCGCCGCTTGCACAAGAACCCTTCTTATTATGGTCTCGAAATATCAGCCGAAGAGCACAACACAATCGCAGCCCAGCAGCTCGCAAATGATTTTATGGTTGAATTGGTAGATAGGTCTCTTGATGAGCTGGCAGAATCAGGTTGTATTACCCTACACTCCAATGGGGACGTTGATTCCACTCCTCTCGGCAAGATCATGAGTTACTACTATTTATCACATAAGACTGTTCGGCACCTCATCAAGCATGCGCAACGAGATGCAACCTTCGAAGATGTATTGTCCTGGATGTGTGGTGCCATAGAATTTGACGAGCTTCCAGTGCGTCATAATGAAGATCTGATCAACGCAGAACTGTCAAAGAACTTACCTCTAAATGCCGATGCCCTTGGACTACCGATGTGGGATCCTCACGTAAAAGCATTCCTGCTTCTTCAGTCACATTTCTCTCGCATTGATCTCCCCATTTCCGATTATGTTGGAGATCAAAACTCGGTAAGCATTGATATTTCTCTCTTGCTTCTCTGGACGTTATCTTTACTTCGAGCCTCAAGACTAGTCTGTGAGTTCTAGACGGCTTTTGTCTGGTGAATTGGTAATCGTCTTTCCTCTCATTCTTTTCCGGATAGTGTTCTCATCACTGGGACCGAACGACCTGCTCCTTCAGCAATCTCGAGCTCCTCGTTATAGATTTGTGCCAACTCACTTACAACTAGACTTGCTGACTCTTATCATGACTAGGTGCTGGACCAAAGTATTCGTATCGTGCAAGCTTCTATCGACGTTCTTACCGAGCTGAGCTACCTCTCAAGCTGCACCATGATGATAACATTACTTCAGTGCATCAAGTCAGCCCGTTGGCCGGACGACGGACCTCTGGCCCTTCTTCCTGGCGTGGATACGGAAAAGGAGCGACAGCGTACCAGAGAAGGAAAGTCACAGCCCCATTCACTGGTGGATATCCACGGGATCCCTAGACCTGTGCTCAGCAAGACTCTGGCAGCGTTGGGCATTACCCGCGAACCCGGGTCACAAGTCGACAAGGTAATCGGGATGCTTCCTAATCTGAAGGTCACTGTCATGGACGTTAACGCACTCGGCTTTTCCGTCGGCGTCGCCCGACTGAACGTGGCTACACAGCCCGACTACCGCATTTACGCACCCAGATACCCAAAGCCACAATCAGAAGGCTTCTTCCTTGTCGTCTCTGACCCAGCTAAGGACGAGGTTCTTGCATTGAAACGCATCAATTGGCCACCCGCGGAGAAGGTGCGTGCAAGTGGGGGAAAGCCCACGTCGAGGTCTGCGATCAAATTGAGTCCAGAAATCGTGGAGAGAAAGGTGGAAGTACTGGTAATTAGCGATTCGTATGTGGGGATGGTGTGGAGAGTTGAGGCAGTGGAGGTCCCTGCTGCTCCGACGGTTGACGACGACGGGAAGAAAAAGGATTGATGTCTACCAAATTTGATGAGCTCACGATGATGGATATAGACGCATGAATAGACGCATGAATTCGCAACCGCTGGCGCCTTCGTATAGCACAGTGTAGCGTTGCTAGAGATGTGCAACAACTAGAAAAGCTATGTAGATATTCTCGCTTCTCATCAGATGTTTCGTCTATGAAATTGTAGGTCAAAAAAATATTTACAAGAATTGAATCAAAAGGTTTCTCGAAGTGAAGAGAACGTAAAAGCAAATGTTGGCACAGCCGTCGTGATCAGAAGATATGCTGAGGGAGAAACACAAGTAGTCCACATAAGATATGGTACTCGGGCATCCACAGACAGGTGGTTACGAACTGGTTCATAGAGCGGAAATGTTGACTCTTTAGTAGGACGTTCACCCCGTAGACCCAGGAAAGTCAAGCTTTTCCACATGATAGGAACGGAAATATTTATCTGATAAGGGTGGCACGCTATATGTTCGAAAGAAGAATTCCTGTCAAGTCGTTTCCCCTTCAGACACCGGACAAAGTGGGGTGATGAGACTTCCTCAGTGCCGAAGTGCTTTGAGAATTGACCAGTGTAGGCCTCGTCGGCTGCCTTGACGTGGCTATAGGTACAAGCATCTGGCGCTGGCGGCGGGATACGGATATCTGTCTGGCAATAGATATTTCCGCCGCCGCAGCGACTGTGCTTACGGAGTCATCTGCATGGTGGCGCGGACGAGCCTCGGATTCCGGTAGATTCAACTTTTTGATACTGTCCTTACGGGTAGGAAATGCTCGCTGGAGGAAAGCATCCTTGAGGCTTTGAGCAGAAGGTGTTGGTGGATCGTCTTCGAATGTATAGCCCGAATACTCTTCGCAATCAAAGAAGCTTGCTTGAGTAGAGTTTGCGGAGGGAGCTGGTGGTCCAAAACTGGGCATTCGTCCATCTGGGGTTGGTGTCGAAGGGGATTCTGCGGGGCTATGGACAATTACGAAGACGTGATCCCTGTCTTGTGACTTGCTCTTGTGTATTGTGGGGCGAGGTGGGGAGAGAGTGATATTGGGAGTTGTTGTTGAACGGCCGAGCGGGCTGGGTCCGGGCAGCGACTTATTCGCTGCATTGCCTTTGGGGGAAGGAGGGAAGAGGGAAAAGGATGGAGACTTGATGGACGACTTTGAGGAGCTCGAGTTGGCTCGTCGGTGGGGCTTATGCAAGTCTTCGATCAGGTCTTCGGTTGGGGTTTTCGGCTCGTCAGCATGACTGAAGTCTGATTTAAAAACATCAACCGGACCTCTATTGACCTCCGAGGTTGCGATAGGCTGTAATTCTTCCAGTTGACCCTGCCTTCGCGACAAGAGCGAAGGCTGAGGCTTCGTTTGCGGTGTTGAATCTAGCACGTCCCCGAACATCACGCTGTAGCGCTCTAATTCAACATTCGGTATCTCAACCTGTAACAGAGATTCCCCGATCGGTAGTGAACGGGGTTGCGGCGGTATCCATGCTTCTGCTACTGCATGTGCAGACAAAGCGTTGTGTAAGATCCGCATTTCCGGCTTCAATTCCTCCACCTTCCTTCTTCTCAGACCTTTCCTCCGCGAGCTATTCCGCCTCAGTAGGTTTCCGCTTTCAGGCTTTGTCGCACTCTGGGGCGAGACACCTTGAACTTTGTTGTCTCGACTAGACTGAGCTGTATCGGCTCGTTTGCGACGGAGGGCATTGGATTCTAAATGATCCTGACCGATCAGCTGCTTGGGTGGCCCTTGCTCCGGCATGTGATCTAATTGATAGAAAGGTGACGTTTCGGAGCTCTGTGAGGACGAATGCTTTCTTCCAAACAAGCCACCGAATGACTTCCATTTACTTCCTTTCCGCTTGATCTCAGGTCCAGCAGCACTGATCTCAGAGATGATTCCGAGCGCACTTGGCGGCTCTGGCGAGCCGCGAACATCTCGATCATCTGGTGGCAGCGGCGGCAGAGGATTTTGGCCCGGGCTACCCAAGGCAAGTCCGATGACTATCTCATCTGAGTGTAGTCGGCGACCCAGATCTCTTCGCCTTGAAGGACCTTGTATGTATTCTGAAGTTTCTTCCCAGGAACCTGCCCTGTTGTGTCTGCTCACATCCAAGTCCAATGGTTTCGTACGTTTTGAGCGTGATCTCGTAAAAGGCCCTGCCTTGGACATCGTTGACCTAAAAGCAAAGCGCAAGTCTTTTGTGGCACCAGGCCAGTGTACGAAAAAGAATTGAATATGTATAGCAAGAAGAGGAAGAGTAGTAAGAGCGAAATGAAGGGATTATCTTGGCTTCCCTCGGTTCCCCACCCGCATGTCACTGGCTCGACTAGCTCACCAGCTCAGATTTTGGGTACTCGTACAACAGGTGGGTTAGGCAGATTAGATGAATAGATAGTCATTCATGATTGGTGCTGAAGTGCGAAGGGATTAAGTAAATTTAAATGTGACAGTCGGCAAGAGCAGGAATGGGGCAAGAGAGGGCGACATTCTGCCATCGGTTCCCTCTTGTTGTTTTACTCACTCACCAACTTCAAATTGCATGGCTCAGCCGGCTCCAAGCTGAAACACTCCAAGTGCCCGAGATCAAGGACCAAGGGCACTAGCTGACAACCATCGTAGTCCTCGAACATTTGCCCCTAGCTGGTGAGACTTCGAAAGTGAGATGAATCTTTGGAGGCCATTAGTATTATTATTACTTGCACTTGAGCTTCTCCTTGACGAAAGGAAAATGCGTGCTGTGGATATATCTAAGCAAAGCGACAGCGACAGCGACTACACAAGCAATGGCAATAACGATGGCATTAGCAATATAAATGCAATGATAATGACGAAGGAAAGGTGCCATTATTCGTATTCATTGGCACGCGTCCGAGCATACAGTATGATGTCCGACGAGTCTCATGTCCACCCAGTAGTGGACCCAGAAGTGCCAAATCTGGGATATTTTCTATTCTGGTCAACGTCGATTGTTGAGTGGTTTCATGTCTGTCCTCTCAGACAACGTAATTGATCATATTCGTAGCACCTGACTACCCATAGTTCTATGTGAATCGTACGGAGTGGAAGGGACAAAGACACAGAAAATTGGATAGAACTAAATCCCATTGCGGGGGCTGGCGGCGGCCTTTTCCTTTTTCCTCCGCTGTGGCTTGCCATTTTCTTTGCCTTAGATCTACTGAACCCTGCTATCTGACTCTGCATCATTATTTCACTAAGTCACAGTCACCATTACCCTTCTGCCCTTACTTTTTGAGTGTCATTGAGAAGCTGCCTTTCACCCTTCAGCTCTAAAATTAATCTGCGCCCAGCACAACCTCCCAAAGGAGACACTCCTAGCTTAATCGAGAATGTCGTGGCAAGGTCAGCGGCAGTCGTGCTTTTCTCTGCTCTTGATACTAATCTCAGTGAACAATAGCATACGTCGATACCAGGTACAATCACCCTTTACATATCCTCCCCATTCCACTAGACTCACAATCCCAATAGTTTGGTGGGAACGGGCAACGTCGATAAGGCGGCTATCTTCAACGTCGAAGGAAACAGCGTTTGGGCCTCCTCGCAAGGCTTTACAGTACGTCAATCGTCCTACATACACGATTTCCCGCAGCTGCGTACGGAGTCTTACCGCTTGTGCTATGATAGAGCTCTGACTTGAGCTGCGTGTCTGTATGAGGAGCCTGACAGTTGGATCGCAGGTCAAGCCAGCGGAGGTTCAAGCAGTCATTGCTTCGTACAAGGATAGCGGAGACGTTAAGAACATCCAAAGTAACGGCTTTCACATCAATGGGGTGAAGTACATGACGATAAAGGCGGATGAGAAGAGTGTCTACGGGAAAAAAGTGTGCATTCCTCCTACTCCATCACTCTCATGGGTCAAATTGCTGATTGCCTATGGTTAATGTTGTAGGGGAAGGAAGGCATATGTATTACCAAGACGAAACAGGCCATCCTGATTGCCCATTACCCAGAAACTGTGCAACCGGGTTCAGCAGCGAACACGGTGGAACAACTTGGAGACTATTTGATTAGCGTTGGCTACTAGCTTCATGCACACTCGTTCTCTCTAATGCATAACGAAGCTGTAATTTACTTGCATACACCTCTGAGGACTGCGTTCCATGCAGATAGACGAAAAGGCCTCTCCACCGATTAGGTAGCCTCGTGAGCTGTTACCGGATTGATCCTCTTACAAGCCGCTGCTCACCAATCTTACCAATCTTTCTGTCCTTAAACCGCGTAGCGAGTGGGCCGACTCTTTGCGATAAGGCGATATGCCTGTAGTCAGACCCTCCCCCGAAGCTGCGCTCTCCTCTCCTATCTGGAAGTCCTTTTTTGTCCCAACCTCGCGTTGATCCGAACCTCACACAGGCAGCTCAGCGTTCCTTGGCCCACCTCCTATGCTATCTAATGCCCGTTGTATATATGGTCCCACCACAGGAATACTGCCAGCGAAACCACCGATTGTCGAAAAGAAGTCTCCAAACAAGACGAATATCCCATACAGCTCTACCATGAAGCCGACTAAGGGCCACCGTAGTAATATGAGTAGGATGCCTGCCACGAATGCGGCTGTGCCTTTCAGCTTCTGCCGACGTGCGAAGAAGATTGCCGTTTTTTGTAGACCGATGATGAGGGTGAGGCCGAGGAGGAATAGTATCTGTACTCTCTACTTTCAGAACAAGAGGGACAAGCGTTGAGAGGCCTGCATACGTTGCCCATAGCGAGCCTAACCTGTTGTCAGCATTTCCCGTAGCGACTTGAGGCACACGAGAGCCTACATGGCTCTATCAAAGAACATGATCACACCCCCAATGAGGAAAAAGCCCCCTGACAAGACAATCAGACCTAAATACTATTGACTGACAGCTTTCCTGTCCGTACCTACCCCCAGAGCAAAAAGCCACTCCAATTTCTGTTGAATTAGGCCAGATGTTAGTTTCATGTATTGGTCCTTCGACCGAAAAGAGGATGCGAGGCATAACCCGATTGAGGGACTCACTTTGCGCGTCCGAGAGCCACATGGTAGGCATTGTGAATAACTTGAGCCCGTAAGCTCGACGGCAAGGACTGGTAGGTCGGTCGAAAGACTGGGAATTTTCAATTGCACTTGCCAGCAATAAATGGTAAATACCTTGCCAAGCGCTGGCGGGGCTAATTGGTTTCGTTACACGTGGTCACAAATTCAAATTTACTTTGCTTCTCATCTCAATTTTGGATTAGTCCACAATCACTTGTTGGAACATCGATCCCAGAAACCATCGTCATGCATGTTCTGCTTGAATTCGAGTGTCCTGCATTACTTCACGTGATTGTCACATAAAATCCGTTATGTACAATTCTAGAAGAGTAGCAGTGCTTGAGCTTCTTGGATAAGTCGCCAATACATGTACAATCAAGTATTTATATCAGCTTAAGGTCTTGCAATGGACGTAGCAAGATTTGTATATACACCATGTCCTCAATACGCCTTGACAACAGTGATCAGTGGATCCTGTAACTGATTTCCCTCCCTCCACCATGGGCTTATCGGTAAAGCGTCATTCTGGCGAAGAAGAAATTGGTCACGATTAAGCCGGAGCGCCTTCTTGAAGCTTGCATCGAAAGGAGCAAGGCGGGTGGAAGGGGTTTGACTTTGTTGGCTGTACATGCTTGTCCTTCTCGCTCATATCAAATCCACGTATACAAATTATACGCACGAGATGCTTCCAATTACTCTTTCTTACCGTGCGTAACAACACGATAGTCTCCTCCTTCGACAGCTCATTTTAGAATAACGTGTGCTCCACGGGCTTCCAGGTACCTCTCCGCTCCTCCCTGATTCAAGCTTCGCACAACATCAAAGACCTCCTTGTTGTGATACCGCAGTCGGGTCTTTGGATCTGTGTATGGAGCAGGCAAACCTGTAATGTCGCAGTAGTGCTTCTGATGCGCTGGGTGAAATGATGGAGCAGACTCGATGTTGGTGTAAGTAGCAATTGGTCCGGAGGATAATGAGGCTTGGAAGTTCTTCTCAAGGACCATAGCAGACAGGTTTTGTGCTGCTTGTGCAATGTTGGAATGTGTAGTTGCGCCATTTGTTAGCATAGGCGTAGCTGCTCTGGTATCCATGGCCGAGCTTTGGGGCATTGGCGTAGATGAGCCACTGTTGTCTTGTGTTGCCATGACCGATGCTTCCTTGCGGGCAGCTTCCGCTACAATCTGCTTGATGTTCTTGTTTCGTCGCTGAGAGGGTTTCCAGCGAGGGTTGCGGAAGGGCCTTGGCTTGAGCGTCAAGTCAAGCTGGTCCAGCAGCTGCTGGTGTGAGTCATCCGCAGAGGGAGTTACTGGTGCCATTGTAGTAATGTAAAAGCCAAGGTACAGTACCACCAACGGAGTACTTGGGTAGCCGTTGAGGATGGGAATGTTCCCTCGGATCGTCACTACTACCAAAGCGTACCTTCAATGTCGACTACTGTAAGCTACTTTAGTAGACACGGACTGGCGAGACACTTTGTGTGCCATTTGACATGGTCCAGGCCTTCTCCCTTGTTATTTTCAGTACTCAAAATACGGAACCGCTCTAATGGTATTGATCGGCAGTTTTAAGGATTGCTTTGCCTAAAGGACTGAATTGCGACGCGAATGCTAATTTGGTTAAATAGAAATTAGGAAGTGAGTACCTGGGTAGGTAAATCATACCACCGTCTAGAACTCGAGGATTAAAGTAGGTATGGTACCTTAGTATAGAATACCTTAGGTAGATAGCGGTGGTAACAGGCTAGCCGGATATGGCAAGCTTTACTGGTAGAACTAGCGGTATTTCACCTGCGTAACAGTAAACAGACTACGCGATAGAGAACCTCTCAAACCTAACGTCAAGGGCCTTACGCGCCCAGAGATTCATAGACCAAGGTACTCAGTGCTGCCTTGCTCGGAAAATTGCGAAGGGGGCGCGTTTGGAAGAATCTAATGTAAGGTAGGGACAAAACCGCCACCAGATCTGCCGTCTTTCCCAAGGTCTGGGCCAAAATTCATGATGGATTCCCCCCACGAATATCAGCAGAGTCTCCTCCTAACGCGTATCATTACCAATGTTGTGAGTTTTGAGGTTCAACCGGAGGTAGCATAGCACGCTCACTCGTACCAGGAAAAACTCAACGAAGCAGTATTGGCTTTAAATAAGAACCTTCAAGTACGTTTCTTTGACAACCGCTGCTCCAGCTGCCGCTAATGCAAGGTACCGAAGGATATCAACATCCAAAACATGAACGTCGAACTTGTCGCCCAAATGTTTAAGAATTACCGATCGAATGTGCTATTTCACCTCGAAGGTAAGCATGTAACAGTAGATGTACGTTAGCCAGGAACGAACGATGACCCTTTGAATAGCGACAGACAGCCTTCAAGACCCGTCATAGGAATCCAATCACTTAGCATTGCCTGACCTTAAAGCAACTTAGCTATGTATGTAATGGTTGCGTGGCGAGCGTGGATAAAAGATTTGCCGTTAGAACGTGCTTGTACCATTGTAGTATCTTAGTACCCTTGAAGATTTCCACTTAACGATTTCGACTCCCAAGATCCTGAACGACATGACCGTTACCCTTTAACATCCAATGTCAACTTCTACACCATTATCATCTCATGTAATCTAGGAGGACAGCCAGATTAGTGTGATAGTAATCGAGATGATACCAAAAGAAGCTGCCAGGTCGTGATTTCCAGGCCATCTCAGCCAGACCTCTCGCACAATCTAGCCACCATGACCATTGTCTATTCACGCTACGTAGAACCTGCCGTCGCATCCGATCTTGCCAGTGCCAGAAGGTCTCCCAAGCCACCTCCTCGTATCTGGCATGCGATTGATCCTCCCTTCAAAGGCTATCAGCCAGCTCCTTCTGAAGCTTACCAGCAGAGCAGCGGTAGCACAGCGATCGTGATAGACAATGGTACGTACCAAAAGTCTATAGAAATGGTAGAGCTGGCATACTGACCTTCCACAGGCTCAAGTCTCGTACGAGCTGGATGGTCATTCGACACAAACCCTCGACTCTCCTTCCCTGCAGACGTCGCTCGGTATAGAGACCGAAAATACAACAGGACTGTCTCTTACGTGGGCTTCGACGCGTACGCAGATGCTACAACAAGAGGTCAGATACGGAATGCATTTGAGCCTGGAACTAGTGTGGTGGGAAATTGGGATGTGATGGAAGGCATATTGGATCATATCTTTGTCAATTTGGGGGTGGACGGCAGCAGTGAAGGCATAGGAAAGCCTGTGCTCCTCACCGAGCCAGTAGCCAACTTGGGCTATTCAAGAAAAAGTGGGTAATCACTGTGACCAGAAAAGAATGGGGGATGACTGATGGGCTGCAGCAATGAATGAGCTTCTCTTTGAGTGCTACACCGCACCCTCAGCAGCCTACGGTATCGACTCGCTGTTTGCGTATAAATTCAACAAGGGGGACACTGGCCTCGTCATATCATCTTCGCATTCCTCTACTCATATCATCCCGATGTTGAAGTCGAAACCTATCATGTCCAGCGTATCCCGTCTGAACTGGGGAGGCTGCCAAGGGGCCGAATACCTATTGAAGCTGTTACGATTGAAATATCCAAGCTTTCCTGGAAAGCTTACGGACTACCAAGCGCCTCACATGGTTCGGGAGCACTGCTATGTCTCGCAAGACTTCAATAAAGAGATAATGAGCTTCTTGGATTGGACCGGGCTTGAGGATCGAGACCATGTGATCCAATATCCGTTTACTGAGCAGATAGTGATTGAGAAGAGTGCGGAAGAATTGGCAAAAATTGCAGAGAGGAAACGACAAGGCGGGTTACGACTACAAGAGCAAGCGGCGAAGATGAGACTGGAAAAACTTGTTCAGAAAGAGCAAGAGCTAGAGTATTACAAAGACCTTCAACAGCGCTTGATTGGACAGACGAAGAAGGAGATCAAACGTTTGCTAGACGAGGATGAATTCAAAGACGAGGCACAATTAGACAAGACGGTCAAAGAGATGGAAAAGTCGGTACGCAAAGCAAGAAACAAGGACTTAGGGTTACCGGAAACTGTCGAGGAGGAAGAGGAGCCTTCTTTCCCACTGCTGGAAATTCCTGACGACCAGCTCGACGAAGTGGGCTTGAAGCAGAAACGTCACCAGCGATTGCTAAAGTCGGGCGTGGAAGCCCGAGCAAGGGCAAAGGTCGAGAAGGAGCAAGAGAGATCTCGGAAAGCTGACGAACAAAGGCGAGACGAGGAATGGCGACTGAATGATCTCGATGGCTGGTTGGAGGGAAGAAGAGTCGCTAGGGCCAACTTACTCCAAAAGATCAAGACTCGAGACAGAGACAAAGCAGATTCCGGCAATCGGAAATCACTTGCCAGTCAGAAGCGAATGAAGCAGCTGGCAAACCTAGCATCTGATCAGCCAGGTAAAAAGCGTCGGCGAGGAGGCGATGACGACAACTTTGGTGCAAATGACGAAGACTGGGGAGTTTACCGCCAAGTCGCCATGGGCGAACAGAGTGAGGACGAGGAGGAAGAAGATCTCGACGCAGAGATGAAGAATGTGGAAGCCCAGCTACTGCAGTATGACCCAGGCTTCAGCGAGAGTAAAACTATGGCTGCGCAGAAGGACTGGACGAAGAGTCTTATGCATGCTTTCCTTCGCGGCGCACGACCATTCGATCCAGAAAGCCAGCAAGAGGCTCATCAGCTGCATCTGAATGTGGAGAGAATTAGGGTTCCAGAGATCGTGTTTCAGCCAGCTATAGCCGGACTTGATCAGGCTGGTATTGTTGATATCGCTGCTGATATGATCAACCACGGCATGGGCCATCCGCAGGAGCGAAATAATATTTTGAGAGATATTTTCCTAACAGGGGGCAATACACTTTTCGCAGGCTTCGAGGAAAGGCTTAACAAGGAGTTGCGCGCAGTCCTGCCAATTGATGCATCGATGAGAGTCAGACGGGCCGCCGATCCCTTGCTCGATGCTTGGAAAGGCGCGGCCCAGTGGTCTAACGAGTCAAGCTTCAGGACTGCTCTCGTGACTCGAGAGGAGTATCTGGAAAAGGGGTCGGATTACTTAAAGGAGCATGCTCTAGGCAACACGACTGCTTTCTGATTGACCCATGGGGTCCACGAACATACGAAGACAATCCCTAGTTCGTTACGACGGACGCCATGCTCGGGCACTTCTTGCATGGGAAAGGAGATAACTGATGTATGCTAAAAAGTGTATAGCTATAGATGTCTGTTCTGCAGTCTGATGACTCGAAAGAGAACTCCAATCAAGGCAGACAGATATGTTGTTGGACAGCAAACAACTCCCAAGACTTCGCCACTTCGCCAGTTCGCCGATGCACGCTCCTCTGAATCTCATGTCATTAATGGAGCAAGCTGTCATTCGAACGCATCAAGGGTATCCTATGGACACACCCACCAGTATCCGGAAAGGATCGATGGCAAGCGTCATGCAGCAACTCTTCTGTTTTCCACATGAGATGAGCCAGTGGTTTTGTGCATTTCTGCATCTTCGCCTCCTCGCGGCCTGTTACTGGGAGGATGTCTTTGATACGGGGATTCATCGTGTTGGGTTCTGCCACCACCAATATCTGAGACAGTCTGTGCAGCCGAAGCTAATTGACTTGCTGCTGATGATCCCATGTGTGCTGTGGGTGCCGTGGGTGCCGCGGGCGCAGGTATTTGCTGCGCAGGAGCCTGTTGAGCAGGAGGACCTGACGCTTGAGGGTGAGGGATATCAATGTTTTCTGGGGCCCGCGGGTAATCCCCTTGAGACTCTAGGAGGCGAGACTGAAGAGTGATGATATAGTCACGTAGCTGGTAATTCTCTGCTTGAAGAGCTTTGTAGCTCTCACTGAGATTGTTGAATTCTCTTACTTGAGTCTCGAGGCTTTTGATGTGCCCTTCTTTGCGCTGTCTGAACGCCCGCTGTAGTAATCTGTTAGTAAGCTGTCTTTGTCACCCAAATTACGGGGGACCGAAAACTCTACTCAAGAACCAACTCAACATCACCAAAAAGATGCATGAGAGATCCTTGGAGGACGCACGCACCTGAGCTGCTCTGTTTTGCGCTGCGCGTTTGGATGTCGATAATTCGCGCTTGCCGCCTTTTCGCCCATCGCTACCGTCTTCACCTCCACTGTCTCCAGTCCTCTGGTCCATCATTCCTCCTGGGCCCCCTATAGCTGGATCAATATTGTGATGGTGTGGATTTGCAGTGTTTGATAGCTGATGCTCTGGTCTATGAGGAGAGGAATACTGGTGGTTGCCAGGTATATTTGCGAGCAGTTGCTCTCGGAAAGCTGACCACATCAGTATGTCAGCAGTTCCAAAGATTCTTATACCGTCGACAAAGCCAGCGCTTGATTACTCACCCTGATCTGCCACATCGTCCTGCTAGAAGAAGTCAGTCATGCTCTTTGGTGGGAGGTATACACTGTCGCTCACCTGTCCCCGCATGGGGTGCGGCGCTGGCGCAAGAGCTGGCTGCATGTTTGCGAGCTTGGATGACTACACACGATGGGACTGATTAAGAGCTGATATAATCGTTTCGGTCGGCGAAGAGAGTAAGCTGGAGGTGGCTGGAGGATTCGGCCAACCGCTTCGGTGCAGCACTATCTCCCGTTCGAGGTCCCCACGCCCGCGCTTCAAGCGACAAAGAGCCAACGCTAGATATCGCGGTGTTCCTGGATACTTGGATGATGAGCCTGTCCACTCACGTCACTCTCTCTGGCAGAAGGCGTGGATATCAATGATCTTCTTGCGATGGATGAGTGACTGACTAATCCTCGCTGACAAGAACGATTCGTCAGCGACACTAATCCTGGCTCGGATGCATCTTCGGGCCGAAATTTTAGCGTAGAAGTTGCGTCCCTCGCTCGGTGTCGCAAAAACAATTCGCCAAGTGGGACTAAGGAAATCAGCGTACTAGAGATTCTACCAATAATGTTTACAACACAGTTAGGACTGATGAATAGAACTTTGCTGTGTTGAATCTCGATCTCAGTATAGATTACAGCTCTATAGTTGAGAGTGAAGCTTATCAATTGATTATTGCGAAGACATTTATCGTTATAACTCGTGCTCTTGGCGAATTATTTTGTGACACCGAGCCTGGCTTTATCAACTTCACAGGAACAAGCGAGCGGAGTAAAAGCAAGCCAAAGTAGACTTGCTTGCGGCTGACACCCCCTCCGAGATAAAGACGTTACAAACACCCTTATCAAGCTGCACACAGAGCCTCGCATCCTGAGATCTTGGTACAAGACATCGAGAAAATTGCTATGGACTTCTGTTTACATACAAACTCTGTAGATAAAAACTACCCTTGGATAATTACAGTCAGATCAAAATTTTAGGGGGGGTTCGGCTTTTCTGTCACCCGCGAGGCTTGATATGCGAGTATCGGTCGAAAATAGTCTAGTTTGATCAAATAGACGGTACATATCCGGCTATTAGGCAAAACGACGGTATAAAAAGAGATCGTTTCTTTTCTGAAGGAGGACGCTTCTCTGTGTAATTGGAGCTAAGATCGAAATTGATATTTTACCTCCAGAACTGTGATGTCTTCAGAGCCAGTATTATATGGCTGGGGTTATGCCTGCTCTGACTCTAACTACATGAGCTGAGGATGGGTAGATCCAGCACTCCTAGAGCCAGATTGCCGTCCTGAGTGGACCTTCAAAATCCTTGTTATACTCGTGGACTAGACGTGTAGATTATACTCGCAGGTTGCATTACCTACTAAGAAGGTATGATGTTGGACTGAAGTCCATGTCGAAGCAGTAGTCTCCCACTCGAGCCATTCAATACGTATCTTTGGATGGTCATGTTCATGCCGTACCAGTAGATGTCCATGAAAGCTGACGTACTGATGCCGCGATCATACTTGATTTTAGAGTCCCATTTTCTTTTTGCATTGCTATAAACCTAACATAGCGTTTTGTCTCTTCTGGCTCGTGTGTACGTTCTCTTTCTACCCCAGCTTCAGGGCGTAGTCTCTGTATACAATGTTCTCGGTGTTGCGGCCTTCGTTACCTTTGCCGTCCATCAATGGTCGACAGTTGACTCGATAGGCACTTGGGTGAAAGAACAATGGCAACCTCCTTGCCATTGTTTCCATTTTCCTTTTAGATGGTCCGTTATCTTGACAAACGATGATGTTAGGACACGCGAATTGTCTAAAGCAGGCAAGGCGGACTTCGAGGAGATGGCTCTTCTGATATGATATATCTTTCGAACATGGTACTATGGTCTTATCGATCATGGTTGTCGATACTACAAGGTTGGTGTTCTCGTAAGCTTTGGGTGCGGATGTAGATTCTTGTTTCTACGCTGTTGGGTACCAGTTTGACAGAGGTTGACGTTTACGTGCGAGACCGCACCGTCGATACAACCTGGCGCTACCTAGTACAAGCACTAGAAGGTTCCTCAAGCATGCAGGTATGCTTCTTGCTCTTTGTGAGTAAATCACCCGTGCATATAATAGAGATAGTGATAAATAATTTCATTAGCAATCCAGGAGCGTTATGGGATGACCCAATTGCTCTACGGTACGATATATCAAGCCTTGTGCATAGCAGAAGACCATGGTCAAAGGAGCAAACTTGGCAAGAAACGAACATGGCAAATGGATGTTCCCGTTTCTCATAGCCGACAACGAGGAACGTTTTGGAACCCGAAGACCCACCGAGCCACCCTCCAAACAACGGCCAAAGACCCTTGTCCGAAGCAAAAGTACATAACTCCACCCCGCCCTCCCAACGCTTAACCGCTACCTTTCTTTACCTCCAGCAAGTTGGATTGTCTTGTTCCATACATACAAAGACCATCATATCCGTCGAAATGGTAGCAAACGATCAACCGGGCACCCTCAGGTACCAGGAGAAGCCAGTCTACACCACCTCCAATGGGTGTCCAGTGCAAGACCCCGAGAGCTCACAACGAGTGGGGCAAAATGGTCCGCTCTTGTTACAGGACTTCCACTTGATTGATCTACTTGCACATTTCGATCGCGAACGTATCCCTGAGCGTGTTGTCCATGCAAAGGGCGCAGGCGCCTATGGAGAATTCGAACTACTCGACGATATCAGCGATTTGGTAAGCTGGTGTCGCCATGAATATCACGATCGCATAGACTCATGTCGCCTAGACTTCCCTTGATATGCTCAGCAGCGTTGGCAAGAAGACGAAATGTGTCGCTCGCTTTTCTACCGTTGGTGGCGAAAAAGGAAGCCCTGATTCCGCAAGGGATCCTCGAGGCTTCTCTGTCAAATTCTACACTGAGGAGGGCAATTGGGACTGGGTCTTTAATAACACCCCTATCTTCTTTCTCCGGGATCCTTCCAAGTTCCCAATCTTCATCCACACCCAGAAGCGTAATCCACAGACCAATCTGAAAGATGCTACCATGTAGGCGGAAATCCTCAGTCGGCGTCCATAGAAGCTATTGCTAATTACGTTAAGGTTCTGGGACTACTTGTCCACTCACCAGGAGTCCGCCCATCAAGTTATGCACCTCTTTTCCGATCGAGGTACCCCCTACTCCTACCGCCACATGAACGGTTACTCAGGCCATACGTACAAGCTCACCAAGCCGGATGGAACCTTCAATTACGTTCAGATCCACTGCAAAACAGACCAAGGTAGCAAGACCTTTACCAACGCTGAAGCCGGCAACATGGCCTCTGAAAACCCAGACTGGCACACCCAGGATCTGTTCAACTCTATTCAAGATGGTGAATACCCCAGCTGGACCTGCTACCTGCAAGTTCTCTCTCCCGAACAAGCAGAAAAATTCCGCTGGAATATCTTTGACCTGACAAAGGTCTGGCCACAAAAGGACGTTCCCCTCCGCCGCTTCGGTAGATTTACTCTTAATCGCAACCCAGAAAATTACTTTGCCGAAATCGAACAGGTCGCTTTCTCCCCATCCCACATGGTCCCAGGTGTGGAACCCTCAGCCGATCCAGTCCTTCAATCCCGTCTCTTCTCCTATCCAGACACCCACCGACATCGCCTTGGCGTCAATTACCAGCAGATTCCCGTTAACCAGCCTCTTCGCGCCTTCAACCCCTATCAGCGCGATGGTATCATGGCTGTCAACGGCAACTACGGTGCCAACCCCAATTATCCATCCACTTACCGCAATATGACCTACAAGCCAATAAAGCCTAGCCAAGAACACGAGAAATGGGCTGGCGCGGCTGTCGCGCAGCAGTTACCTGTGACTGAGGAGGACTTTGTGCAGCCAGCTATGCTATGGGAGGTTCTGGGCCGGCAAGAGGGTCAGCAGGATAACTTTGTTGGCAACGTTGCCGGACACCTGAGTGCTGCTAAGCCCGCTGTGAGACAAAGGACTTACGAGATGTTCACCAAAATCAACAAGGATTTGGGACGGAGGATCGAGAAAGAAACTGAGCCTTTGGCGCCACACCCGCAGAGTCAAGCGGCTGGCAATGCCCAGGCAAGGCTGTAAAGACGGTAGGCTGTAGTTTCTTTACTTCAGCATTTGAAATTGAATTATGCTTTGGGAGTTCCAGCAGGATATGTAGCTGCTTTCAATTGATCAGTCGAGGAACAACGTTCGAGAGAGCTACTGCTCTTGCACAAGAGGACAGATGGGCTCCGGAATTGTTCGAGCCCAGGTTAACGTGACGCACAACATGACGCCTTCTGCGTTCAGATCTTCCTTCGTCTTGATAATTTCATGCTGGTCTGTCGCCGAGTCATTTACATTCACTAGATTGGTCATTTAGCAAGGGTCATTAGCAGAGATGCGAATTCATGAAACGAGCTACCGCCGATCATATTTGTATGTATTAGTCCGTTTGCATATGCTACCTATTTTCGCACCTTGTGCTACCATGCAGCTTCTGTCATCATGCCGCGCCCTAATCATGCAGACGTCCTCGTCAGGACGTTCCTCTGCCCTCCGTTGCCTTGCACGTACTCTTCTATGGACTGGTCCACATGGAGCATGATCCCTAGGTAACGACATTGTAGAATTCACTCTGGACATCCAGGCACTCAGTGCCCACTTCTTTGGTTGTATCTCGCTTTGCCGAAAGTGAAGGGAACGTAGCGATATTTGATCATATGTTGGATTTGTCGCCGCACTGCCAAGCGCATGTCAGCCTTTCCATACCTTCTCCTACCGTCCCATGCAGTCTTTCAGCCACATCCGCTAGTACTTACTTGTCAACGCAAATAAGATGATGAAGTAGACCACCAACACCGGCCAGAACACAGGGACATTGAATATTCCAAACCACGAACAAATGAAGGCAATAGCGATTGCCCTTGTACTCGAATGCCAGAATTTGAATTCAGGCAGTCGTCTGATGAAAGGTCGGAACTCCTCGTCTTGTTTCGTGGGTAAAGTAGGCGCTGAGGCATCGCCGTCTTCGAGACCTTCGTCTTGTGTGAGAGAGGGGTCGAATTTAGGTTGGAGAAAGGCAAGGAAGAGGTTCAGGAGGTAGATTCCAAGGGAGTAGCAGACTGGACGGATTCTGTCAGCAGAGCAGGATCTGTGGTTCTGGTGTAGTGGCTTACCGATGTACCAGCCTTGCGCGACTAGTATGCGGATGAAGAAGAGGGCGAGAAGGACGGCTGTTCCGATCCATCTGTATGTGGTGTAAGGTGTTGCCTTGTCGAGGTAGGACTGATATATCTGTAGGACATTGTCAGCACTGACCCATTCCACGCCTCCCATGTATACTGTAGGGGATGTAGCAGCAACGGACCCTTCCTATCTTTGATGTCTGCGCGCTCACTGCCGCAAATGGCGTTTGCTCTGGCTCAGGGGCGTCCATGTCCTGTAGTCGTTGAGCGTTCAGCACCTGTCGCAGTCTCTTGAATCACTCAATGAAGCTAGGCCGAAGTGAATTAGGCAAGCGGTATGCTTCTGGTGACCTCAGGCGATGGTAGCGCCTACTTGTTTTCACTGGCAATCTTTAGGAAACGTTGAGGCTGTCTCTAAATCGATAATTTGGACGATCGACAGCTAGCCTTTTTGAGGACGGCGGACAGAGCCCGAAACCTCGGGCCCTACCCTAGAATAATCGATGCCATGCGTTGGGGTCTCTGTACCTATCAACCTTTTTTCCTTTCAATGGCGGCGAGAATATTATTTAGGCCACTGACCTTCAATTGCGTGAAGCTGTCTCCACCACGCCTTGTCCGGCTACACTCCTCACATACAACCAACACATATGAGAACATACTTGTAGAATCCCCGCAGCCGGGGGTCGGCCTCGGTAGGCGTGCTCGAGACATCGACTCCCTTCTGGGATGCCCTCACTAATGTTCTAGTGACCTCACAGTCAAGCTCAATCGTCCTCGAGCACTGAATGCCCTCTCAACTTCACTGTTCAACGAATTAAACGATGCATTGAAGACCCTTGACAACGATAAAAGCACCGCAGCTATTGTCCTCACTGGTAGCGAGAAGGCATTCGCAGCTGGGGCCGATATTAAAGAAATGAAAGACCTGACGTTCAGCAAAGCCTACAATACTAATTTCATAGCCTCATGGTCGTCTACAATACCTAATATTCGGAAACCTATAATTGCTGCAGTTAATGGTCATGCGCTCGGCGGCGGCTGTGAGCTTGCATTGATGGCTGATATAATCTACTGCTCTTCGACTGCGAATTTCGGGCAGCCAGAGATCTCGCTAGGCATCATCCCCGGCGCTGGAGGCAGTCAAAGGCTTACAGCGGCAATTGGAAAGAGCAGGGCTATGGAACTAATTTTGACTGGGAAAACTTTCAGCGGTACGGAGGCAGGGCAATGGGGAGTCGCCGCTAGGGTGTTTGATAGCGCGGAGGAGTGCGTACAAGGGGCATTGAAGACAGCTGGGATAGTTGCAGGCATGTCGAAGCTGTCCGTAAGAGCTGCTAAGGAGGTTGTAAATAAGAGCCAGGAGGTTGGCCTACGCGAAGGTTTAGATTATGAGAGAAAGGTATTTCATGGGCTCTTCGGGAGTAAGGATCAGAAAATTGGTAAGCTCAGCTTATCGAATTCTATATCATCTTGCAGTACTCACTCCGTGACCTAGGAATGTCTGCATTCGTGGAGAAGAAGAAGCCTGAGTGGTCCAACGAATAGAGCAGTCGGAACGCCGTGTATCGAAAACATGTTGCTTTTACTAGGCGATTGAATGGGCAATAAGTAGAGTGGTGAGAAAGCCACTTTCCCTGAGTATTTCCATCTCTCCATTTCTTTGAGGTATTGACGGGAATTTCGAATGTTTGGGTGTACCTGCATTTTATGCGCGATGACATCATCCCCCTGGCTCTTAGCGACTCCGCCCGCGCGAGCAGAAAGACCAAGTTCTGGGTCGATTTTCAATATTTTAAGAACTCACATCTTCACATTCCCCAAGCAGCCATGGCTTCTAATCCTCCAAATCGTCCTCCAAGGACCTTTGCAGGCGTCAATATTGAGAAGGACTTTGGTTATGGTATATCAACCAAGCCAGCGAAACCCCCTGAGGGCGAACATCAACCAGGGCAATCGGCAGCTTCAAGAGCTTTGAGTCTAGCCTCTTATTTTGTAGGAGGATGTATGGCGTAAGTGTGATCTAGTCAAGGGCTACAAGGGTTCCTTCGATTACACTTTGTCATAGACTCTAGCTGACAAGTCTTTTAGTATCAACGCTTCACAATTCCTCGGCACTCCATTATACCTGGTCAACGAAGATTGGTATAACTCCTGGATAGCATTTACGAAGCAGTCATGGGGACTACTCACGATGACAATGACCCAGTGGTGGGCGCCGACCACGGTGAGGATCAGCGGAGATAGTACTATGCGGGGCCAATTACTGAAAACCGTTGATGGATCTGTTGTGTGCAACTTCCCCCAAAGGATGATCTTGATCGCAAATCATCAGATATATACGGACTGGCTATACTTGTGGTGGATCGGCTACACAGCAGGCATGCATGGCCGGATCTATGTCGTCCTCAAAGAATCGTTGAAACGGATACCTGTCATTGGTTGGGGCATGCAGTTTGCACAATTCATATTTCTAAAGCGGAAATGGGAGCTGGACAAACCTCGACTGGCCGCGCATCTGCAGAGATTCAATAAGCCGAAGGACCCCATGTGGCTCATGATGTTCCCCGAAGGGACGAATCTCGCCTCCAGTACAAGAGAAGCGAGCAAGGCATGGGCAGACAAGAACGGAATCAAAGATATGCAGCATACACTTCTTCCGCGAAGCACCGGCCTCCACTTCATTTTGCAGGAATTGAGCCAGACGGTCGACTACGTGTATGACTGCACTATCGCGTACGAAGGAGTACCTAGGGGAGATTTCGCTCAAGACATCTTCACCGTTGGCGCCTCTTACTTCGGAGGTAAACCACCAAAATCCGTCAATATGTACTGGCGCCGGTTTGCCATCTCGTCAATACCCTTGGAAGATACGAAGAAATTCGATCTTTGGCTGAGACAACGCTGGGTGGAGAAAGACAAATTCATCGAAGACTACTACCGCCACGGGAGGTTTCCAGCTGACGAAGGAATGAGCAAGGATGAGAAGGGCGAGACCATCCGGGGAGCTGGCTACATCGAGACCGAGATAAGGCCTAAATACTGGTACGAATTCTTGCAGGTATTCGCGCCAATCGGGCTGTTCGCGTTGGTTCTATACATGTTTTATGGTGCATTACCCACACAAGTTCTGGACAAGATTAAGTCGATTGATCAAAGGAAAGTACTGAAACAGATCCAAGCCTACCAGAGGGGTGAGATCAAACCCGAACAGCAGTTGAGGCTCGCCGCAGCAAAAGCATTACAAGACCAAAAGAAACAAAGCAAAAGCAAGCTCACCAACGCTGCTCTCGCCCAGGGCATAGTGACCCTTAACGGGGTGCCCCAGAAGCCAAAGAAACTTCCTGCTCGACCCCAAGCAGCGAAGCCAGTGACGTTGAATGGAGTACCACTGAAAGACTTCCCAGCAAAAGGTCTTGATGAGGCAAAAGGCACAGAATTAACTGCCTCAATTTCGAAGCCGAAGACAGCTTCGAAACCATTACCCCAAAAATCTGCTCCAAAAAAGCTACCCGCCAAAAAGACAGCAGCGAAGAAGCTACCACCTACAAAACTTCCAAAGACTGAGCTCCCAAAGACTGAGCTCCCAAAGACTGAGCTCCCAAAGACTGAGCTCCCAAAAACTGGGCCCAAGCCCGCCGCCTCCAAGAAGCTTGGGCCAACTAAGGCCGGACCCAAGATTACCGCAAGTGGAGCACCTAGCAAGCCTACAACGGTGTCCAACCAGCCTCCAGTACCTCCCAAATCTTTAATGGAGTCCGAAAAAGATACTGCATCAGTAGCCTCAGCCGGCAAAGAACTTGATAGTGCTGAAATCCGCAGAGCTCGGAAGAAGGCTGAACTACGAGGCAAGCAAATACCGAAGAGAAAGGTAAGACGGGGATTGGAGGCATCAGCTGCGACATCTTGAGATGTGATCAACGGTACAAGCAAGCGCTATCCCGGGTTCTAAGGACACAAACACGATACATCCAGCTCCAAGCGCCTAATCGTCCACTTGTTTGCTTCGGGTCTTATATCAAGACAATCTCAAAGGAACTCACTCTAAAGACCATAAAAGCAAAACTTCGAAAATCGGAGCAAACTTCCTTGCAGTGGACGAAGTATTAGAGCGAGCTAGAAGATTACGATTTCTATCATGGCGATCTAGCATTCCCATCAAAATATGTAATTATGTAAGAACCTCTGTATGGAATACATTTGACGATCTGGAGGTCGCCATGACCCTTTCCATCATAACCATGCTTAGACGCAGCCGCAAGATCTTTTCACATGTAAGGGAGCGAACGAGGACAGCGATTTCGAAATATGCTTGAAGGTAGAAGCAGCTGGTAACTAGACCTGAGCAGTATGTGGCTATGAGTTTATGAAAATGCTTGTCATCTCAAAGACAGGAGCACTCGCTCACGCTGCCGACTTACTATAGCTAGTGCCAGGCATCGTACCAGGCATTATAGCCACCGGTGCTTGACCTTGAGAGGGCATCGCTAACCCTTCTGAAAATCTTCCGCACATCACAACATCTTCACCCATAGGTTGCCACTTCACATCTTGGAACCTCACCGCTGGCTGTGGCCTTCCCGTATGGTCGTGCCTTGGAAGAGGAGAAACGCCAATGCCTCCCCTACCAAGATACGTAGGTGCAACCGTGACTACGACAGAGCTGATGAAATTGGCGTTTTCGGGCTGCAACAGATCGTTGATGACCATACCACCCCCTTCAATCATAACGCTCTTTATGCCTTCAGCCGCAAGCGCTTTCAAGATGGCCTCCCATCGCAGCCGCCACTTTTTGTCGAATTCCGTGAGGCCAAGATACTTACCACCATAGTATTTAAGCATCTCAAGCCGCATTGGGTCCATTGCGAATCCTGGTGCCATGATGACCCAAGGCGCTCTTCCTTTGCCAGCCATCACAGTCTGAATAACCTTTGACTGTTCAGTTATCATCCATCTAGCTCCAGGGTCGATAATGACTGGTCGGGGTTGTCCGTCCCAGCCGAGTCCGCCGAATCCACCAACGCCTTCCAAGCGGCAATTGAGAGCTGGATCGTCTGCTGTAGCTGTACCCACGCCGACGATAATGGCGTCATGCTTTGAGCGGAGGTAGTGCGTCATGGCTTTGGATTCAGGACCTGAGAGTATGGTCTGCATGCCTGGGGCGAGGGTCAAAGAGGAGTCCATAGATGTAGCGTATGTCAGAGTAACGTGTGGAAAGCCCATCTCGTTGATAGGATTATCCCTGGGTGGCAGGTATGGGTCGAGGAACGGCCGAGATTCCTCGGGAAATCGTAGGGTTCCAATCGGGAGTGGAGACATGTTGGTGAGTGCTGGGTCGACCATCTGTGCATCGAGGATGGTTTGAGCCAAAGGAGTGGCCCCATCGTGCTTGACGATGCCGTTGCCGTGATCGTACTTGTATCCGGCGTGCACCTGCAGCTCTTCTTTATGTATCTGGCGCCAATGTTGTGAGGCGTTGCGCACATCATTACGATTCAGGTATCGTCCCCCTGCTGCCTGTAGCTTCTCCATATCCTCATTCATGACCGTAAAGACGGATGCTGGCATGTAGCCCTTCATCACTTCAGACTTAGCTATCTCCATCAACACGCTTGTTCTCTTGATTTTGTCAATGTGGTCCAAGTCGTGTGTATGCTGAGTATCATCTCCAACCCTGATAATGGTGTATCCATGATAGCCTCCCTCATATCGAATAGTCTTCAACCTCATCTGACAAGTTCCCCCTTCACGGATCTGCTTTTTGCGAGTCGGCTGCCCTTCCTTCCTCGGCGTATCAGCCTTTGGTGTGTAGGTTGGTCTTTGCAATCGACATGCATAGTAGTCCGTGATCACCCTCCCAGTCTTGTCCGTACCAGCCTTGTGTTGGCGCACCCAAACATTGTCGATGTATGGCCAGTAGCGCTCGAATTCATCGACTTGAAGCTCAATCTTGTCTTTGACCTCAAAGAGACGCTGTCGCATCAACGCTAGGTCACGTGGCGGGTGAACGAGATCTCTAAGGGTTCTTGCTGCCATAGGAATCTGATCTTGACCTTCTGTATTTGTATTCTCATCTGGCGTGCTAGGATCATGAACATTCATCTCCATTTGCCCACTCATAGAGCCTTCACCCTGGCCAGGGGACCCATGATCCACCATTTCTGTTGTAAATATCTGCACTATTTTCCTTCTTATAGACGTTGGCCAGTTCGAGATTACAACTTGATGCCTCTATCATCAACTTTGGGGACTGGGGAAGCAAGGAATGCGACCCGTGAGGATGAATTGCAGACTCCGAGAGGGCAATGCACGCCGGAAAGGCCCCCCAGAGCTTCGCCATTTTCATTAGTCTATAACCACTGTTCACGGTTGAGTTATATGTTGCGTACCTTCAGAGAGACGAGAGCTGTTTTCTATCGAGGGATGGCTGAAATGTGAGGAGCTTAGGAGTTAGTGGGTGTGCGTTCTACAAGGCTTCGGCCTTTCGGGTGACAAAAATCTGCCTCTAGCTCAGTCAAGGACTCGATTTCATCCCATGGGTTCGTCAGAAGTCGTAAGTGGAGACGTAAGAAAGTCCTTGTCAGTATGAATGCGTGTAGATAAGTGAAAGAAGTTCTTCGCCCTTGACGCTTTTTTTTTCAAAAATTTGCTCTTACGGAGCTCATAGTGGAGTGTTACTTTACTGCAGTCTACTCATAAATTGAAGGCAAATATCTGTTTCTCTAGCGGCAGAATCATTTTCAATTTTCTACCACAGTCAAACTAGCAAAAGTAAGTCTTAGATTATAACCATCAGCCTCTCTGCGCCCAAGAGGGC
Organism: Lecanoromycetidae sp. Uapishka_2; assembly: GCA_035521555.1. Taxonomy (NCBI): domain Eukaryota; kingdom Fungi; phylum Ascomycota; class Lecanoromycetes; species Lecanoromycetidae sp. Uapishka_2. The sequence continues at coordinate 50,801 of JASZXT010000011.1, forward strand.
TATGCCACAAACTTCATTCGCAGCGAACCACTACTCATATCTACGGATGCCCCTCATCGCTGCAAGCCTGAAAATATCCTGGAACTCGTGGTTTAAATTGTTCTCTCTGTTGGTTTCGAGAGCTTTCGTAGATAGCTCTTATCTGCAACTCTCAACGCTATTGCAATGCTGGCCGTTGCCATCGACGAGAAGGAGATGGACCCCTTCCGTCAAGACCTCCTTGCGGCCAACGACAGAGTCCAGTCGCAGCAAGAGACAGACAAGCACGATCGAGATTGTCTCTGTTTTGGTTGGATTGCCCTGATATTATGAAATTTCAGAATTCAGGCATTTGTGAGAATAAATGCAGCAGCAAGAAGGGCGATGAGCGCGCCGGGAATAGCATGTAACTTTGCTAGATTCCTGGCGCCGGAGCGTGAGAGATAAATTCCATCGGTGCCAGCGACGAGTATGCCGAGGATGGTTAGGATGGTAGCCATCTCTGTCCATTTTTGCTGGTAGGCGAACGTCAGGAGGGTGATCCCCGTTGCGAGCTGTCGAACCCCCATGAGCGAGACGTACGATATGGGTGCCGATTGTGAGTTAACTACGTCTTTGACGATCGCAATAGGCAATCCAAATGAGCGTGAAAACCCGATAGGGTCCATTATAGCTTGTATACCCGTGACGACGGCGCTACTGGCAAATAACACGCTGACCATCTTGAAAGTGGGAAGAAGAAAATTCATGATCGGCATGGAAGAGAATTGTTGTGTGTCCCTAACCAAGCCAGGCTTTCTCAAGATCAAATAAACGAAACAGGGGAATGAGATGAGCAGCTCAAAGGTGTTTCATAGACACATTTGTGGAAAGAATGATCTTCTTCTGGCGTTGATGATCTTAAGAGTTGTCCTACCTACGACCAATGACGTCTGCGATAGCAAGACCCTGACTCCACATCGGAATTGGGCCTACGATGGAGAGAGTACGTAGTGGCATGAACGCTTCTATAACGTAGAGTAGAAGTTCCCCAAAGGGGGGTGATTACTTGGAATACCCAGGAGCACCAGGGTTCGCGTTATCGTAAAAGTAACGCTTAGGCTTCGAAAGGGATGAGGGCGGGGCAGATTTCTGTCACCTTGGCTCGCTTGGCTGTAGGGAGGTTTATCGAAAAGAAAGTAGACGAGGTGGTTGGATCTGCTCAATGCTCTGAAACATGTCTTTCATGTCTGGTCCACAGCCCTTCCGATTCGAAACACCAGGCAAGCACCTCAGGATCGCTAAATGGGTATCTACCAAGAACACCTCGCAATGCTCGCGACTATTCATGAGGAAAAAATCGTTGTACAACGCATCGAAATTCGCTGTGCCTTTTCCTTTCCCTTTTGACCCTTCTTTTGTGGCGATCGCTATCCAGTTGATAGAATCAATTACCATTCGGGACGTAACATTACGACAGGCTTCGTCTTCTGCCAATTCGCCTTTGGCCCAAGAGTCTGCCGAGCTGAGTAAAGTCTCTATCATAGTATTCCAGGGAGTCGCTCTTTCCTCGCCTGAGGAGCCTGACTTCGAGTTCAGAGCTCCACGTCGGCGGACTCCATTGCTTCGCGATGCGCCATACGATGAGCCTCCTCTACATCGTCTGGGTCCGTGACACAGAGTTCCATCCAGTCGAACTCGCGAGGCTCATCTTCAGCGGCATGACTCGCCAAACCCATTTGAGCAAGATTCTTCTTACGATGGGGTTTCAGTTGAATCTTGCTCACGATTGGGTAATAATAAGCTCCTGACTGTTGGAGATCCTCCTGAGACCCGCGGTCATGGAGAGCCAAGGCAACCTCCTTATACTGCTGATGCGGTTGATCAATCCTACGGCCAGCCTCGTAGGTACGAAGGTGCTCGAACCTGAATGTTGCTCCTCGTTCGCCTTTGTGAGTATATAAAGATGGGTCATTATTTTCTGGGTCGTTAACGTCAAGCTTTCTCATAATATTGTCCATTTGCGCCTCATCAACTGGTAGGAAGAACTCATAGTCGACGGCACCTTGATTTTCGCGCATATTTATTATACCAATATCCATGCGTATATCGCGGGCTTCTGTTGCTGCGGTAGGATTCCCAGCAAATTTGGTCACCAAGTAAGCTCCCGAGTCTGGGATGGCTGCGAGATCGGGAACGAGAGGGTAAGTGTCGAGCATCTTGACGTTGGTCTTTGTTGGGTGCTTGGGGCGGTTCCAAGCTTCTTTTTCTGCTGGAGTAGGAATTGCACCTTTCATGTTGGTAGTATTGTCCGGCCCAGAATATGTGTCCGAGGGATTCGCGATGTCAAAGCCTTTGATAATTCCACGAAGCATGACCAGAGGATCTTCCTTTGATACATCGCTGGGCTTCCGGGCTTTTGGCGCAGCAGGAGATTTAGCTGCAGCTTTGGCAGCATTAGCGTTGGCCTCAGCGCGAGCTTTCTGCTCGGAGGAGATATATTCGGTTCGACGTAAAAAGCTGTAGCCACCTGGGGCGTGCGCAGGTTTGCCAAGTTCAGAGAGGGGGCGTAGCAGATTCTTATCCTTCGCGTGCGTAGGCGGAATGGCAAGAGGAGCTTGGATGGCTATTGATCGAATGAGTCAATCAATCTTCGGATCCTCATATAAGGGCATTGAACCTACAGCTTTCATCACCATCAAATATACCTGGCATTCCCACAAGATCAATGTGCATGCCAAGCTCAGCGTCGGCTTCAATGTTCAGAGGCTGCTCACGTGCGAGGCGTGAGGAGAACGCTGCTGAAGTGAAGTATTTCATTCCGGCTGTAGGGATATTCAAGAGCTTAGGGGCGCCTGGAGGAGGGGGTAGAGCGTTTTCGTATCGAATACGCGCAATATAGTCTTGGTGGTAGCTTGCAGGACGAGCTTGTTGGGTAGCCATGATCAATGTTGTGACGTTTGACTTGATGAGAGTAAGAAACGGATTCGCAATACTATCAACGGAATTATTGCTGCTTAGTAAGCTAAAACATCTAGCCGAGTCGAGCCAGCCTTATTACTCCCTCACGAGCCTCACTCCCGAGTCCTTCCCTCGACTCCCTCACCAACGTTTTGAGAAATTATTGTCTAGGCTAAACTTATAAGACCTGAATTTGCGGCTGAATTTGTATCTATCAAAGCTCTTACTGTAACTCTTTCCACTGATTTCTATGTCATCATAAAAAACCGCACCAATAGTATGAGTTCTTGTGCATTTGCGACCTTACATTCCGGAAGAACCACGAGCATTTATCGACGATAGGGGACGAGGGCAACAGGAGATCATGATAAGCTAGGATGGTGGTATGTTAAGTGTAATGAGAGATTTTCTATAGTGGAAAGATTTTGGGGTATCAGATACTGCTAGGAAGCGCCCAGTGGAAATCCATAGCCTTGGCCGAGGCCGGCATCACAGCGATCTGGTAAAAGTCTACCATGCCCACATACATTTGTATGCTAGCAATCTTGCACCTAATCTGTCGTACTCCATCCTGCCGATCCAGCTATCGTTCGTGCCCCTCAATTTCCCAAACACGCTTCCGCCTTTCCATATTACACCTTGTGGATCCAGCTCCCTGGGCGGTGTCCCGATCGTGATGTCCTTCGCATTACCCGGCCTCAATTCCTTCAATTTCTCCTCTAGGAAGGAGTAGAAACCTGGAATCTGAGCTCCTCCTCCTATGACCATGACACTCATCAGGAAATCTCTCGTCCTACGCTCATCCCCACGAGCGCCATGCGCTATGGAAGTCAAAATAGCAGTGTCCAGTGAGATGACTGGAAGTACATCATCTCGTAATGAAGTTGCAAGTACGTTTGGTGCCGTGCTTGCGTCACCAACCAGCATTGGATTGTCGTCGTCCTCAGGCGCTGGCGACCCAACGGCAGAGGGGGTAACCCGATCGAAGTCGTTGACCTTCTGGAACAGATTTGACGTTTGCTTCGCTGCGGCTGGAGTTGAATGTCCATTCGCTGTCTCGCCGTTGGCCGGCGCAGCTGCTGGCCCTAGAGGGCTTATGAGCGATATGACCGCAGACTGTGCAGAAGAAACAGGATCATTTGGCCCGCCCTCATATATGTCATAAGATCGACCAATCAGAGTGTGCCGGCCATTCAGCTTTTGCGAGTGATCAAATATTGTGGGCTGAAAGTAGCCTTGAGGTGCTAGCAGGACTTCGTCATACGTCTTGAACGTGTACTTTCTCGTATCCTGGCCAAAAGCTCTTAGATGAAAATCGAATAGCTGAGGACTAATATCTCCTTCACTCATAGTGCAGAATTTTGATTTGAGTTCTTCAGCAAGCAAGAAGTCATATCGTCGCTTTAAATTCACTTCCTCATATGGAAAGTGATCATGCAACATCATCCTGATAAATGTTTCTGTGACATCTGCTCCACCATACTTGAGATTGATTCGAGAATTTTCAATACACGTGCCTTCTTCAACGCAGCATATCGAAGTCTTTTGAGCCCCAATGTCAACAACGCAGCCCACCGTGTAGCCTGCACCGAAAGTGGCAGCAAGGCTTTCTTGGATAAAACAGACCTTCCCAAAGCCAATGTCTCGCATCAGCATCTCTAAAGACTGCGAAACGTAATGGCGCTCATATAAATCAGGAACAACGAAGACACATCCATACTGAGCCCAGTCTCTTTTGCGACGTAGATTCAACTGTGAAATGATTGCCTCTTCAATGATTGTTGCAATATCGTTATAAAGATCCCTTTTTTCAACATAATCGACTTCGTTGTACCAGCCACAGCGTAGTGGCCAAAAAAGCTTGTACCTGGGATTCGACCAGTCAGGAATTCTTAAAGCCTCTTTCCCCGTAAAGTAGCCTGGGGCATCTTTGGGGTTTTCTGGGATTTCTGTCCAATCTATCCGAAGCGGATCATTGTGCTCCGAGATAGTCTCTGGCGGCGCTCTCTTATTATAATTTACTATCAACTCCTTTGAATTGGGCAGAACTCTGCGCTTATTGGCACGCATGTGAACTTTTAAATCAGCACACATCTTGGCATACTGGCTGGTGAACTAAGCATACGTCAGTCGCAGACACTGTCTGAAGGTAAGAGCAACTTGCCTCTTCGCCGAACATCTTTTCAGGCTCCAATTCAACGTCGTCATCTGTCTTTCGTCTTTTTGGAATTGGTTCGCTTCCGTCTTCCTCTGACTCGCTAATCTTCCATCTCCTTGCAATGACCATGGGTACAGTCTTTGGCAGTGCATCGCTTGCGAGACCAATCCGAAGATTCTGACTACCGGGGTGGATGACGATGACTTTTGAACCCAATGCATCCTGGCCTGTAAGGAGCTCTCCAGGATCCTCCATATCAACGTCGTCATTCATATCAATATCCGCGCCACTTTGAGGAGCGTCGTTGATGCTAGTCTGCGCCAGATATCGGTCTCTGTCTTTAGCCTTGGCTGTCATTCGATTTCGGCGCTCTTCCTGGAGAAGTCGTAGAGGGAGGATTTGGTCATCCCGTTTAAGATACTCTCTGCAATTGACTTCCGCGTCAGCGCTGGGGTACGCCGACAGTCTCTAGATGGCCGTGCCTGCTTATGATGGACGTGCTTCATGGCGAAGACGCCAGAAAATGCCTCTATCCACCAATATGCTGATAAATTGGGCTCATGGGGGTGAGGCTCACGTATAGTAGTTTTTCTGATTTATCATGTTGATTTGCGGCCACGTTGTGAGATCCATGTTGTTATCCGTCCTCTCAAGGCCTGTCAATCATCTGATCAGCTTCCAAGAGAACCCGGTAGTGGAATGAAAGAGCTTACCTTCCTCCCGCAGGAGTGCCTTCCCAGATCTCTTGCCAACCATCTCTGCGGTCTTAGAAAAGTCCAGGAGGCTGTGAATGACTGTCAATAACAGAACTTTGCGACAGGTGAGCAATCCTTTGTGGTAATGCTCGAATAGTGGATTTAAAGGGATCCCAAGCTGGCTGTACGGGTCAAGCCCACCCAAAAACCCTCCTAGCTCCGGGCGGGTAGCTAAACGCCATCGCCTCCTCGGGGATACCTGCAAATAGTCATAGGTATCTGACAATCTATGTAAACATTCACCTTCAATTACACATCGTAGAGACCACCTTAAGATTACCTTGCACAGTCAACTTCGAATGAACAATATCTTGTTTGTCGTTCATCATCCTTTGAGCTAGACACCTTTGCTATTTTATCCCACTGCAATTTAGAGGCTGATTCACGAAATGGGAGGATCAGTGTCACGCATACTCTCACTTATATGGTCAAATAAAGAGATCAGAATTTTGATCCTAGGACTGGTAATAGCACAGACGAACCTCATAAGAAAGTTGCTCACATCCTACAGGATAACGCTGGCAAAACAACATTGCTATATAGATTAAAGGTGTTCTACTGCTACCTAGCCTTGAGAAATATTGAGGAAGTATTAATCTCAACTTTAGATCGGAGAAGTCGTCACTACAATACCCACCATTGGCTTCAACGTGGAATCGGTACAATATAAGAATCTCAATTTCAACGTTTGGGTATAGGCCTAGGGCACACGTCTCCCACGGGCTTCTGTGCTGACTCAGGGAATCCAGGACTTGGGCGGCCAGACTTCGATACGGCCGTATTGGCGATGCTACTATGCAAACACAGCTGCTGTCATATTTGTGATTGATTCCACAGACATAGATCGACTGAACACAGCGGCCGAGGAGCTCTCGGCGATGTTGAACGAAGACGAACTGCGAGACGCAGGATTATTAGTATTTGCCAATAAACAAGATCAGCCTGGTGCAAAGGGCGCAGGTGAAATATCAGAAGCGTTACGCCTAGGAGAGCTACGGGATAGAAATTGGAGTATAGTGGCATGCTCAGCTATTGATGGGAGCGGGATCAATGAGGGAATGGATTGGCTGGTAAATACAGTGAATTCGGAATCTTGACGTATAGCGTCAAGCGTACGAAAAGCAACCTTGCAAATGTACAAAACAGCACAACATCCTTGCCACCAGGTGTTTTTTTTAGAATATGGCAAGGATATTGGGAGGGCTAATCTGTTAGCAAGAATGGGATGGAGTGACATGTACAGGTCTCACCTCGCAACACCGCCAGGAACATTGCAGACTTCGCTGGACGTAAAGAAGGACCATCGGTTAACCTTCTTACAATGCTCAGAAAGCTTCTCGAGATCGAACAGCTCGCCGATAGGCATTGACCAGCCACTTAGCAGGATCTCGTGTAAATGCCATTCTCTTTGAGTTGCTACGAGGCAATTAGCTCAGATAGCGTGCTCAGGCAGCTCAATCCGACTCACGCCAGCTAAAATACTTTCATAGTCAGCGTTGCCATTTGGACACGTTTCAAGTAATGGAACCTGTCCAAGGACTACGGCTCGTGCGAGAGCCTCCTGGAACACATCTCGCGGCCACCAACCAAATTATGGACAGAAATCTAGGGCTTCGAAAGGACGTACCACTCGAAGCTCGGCTGGTCTCCAGCAGCAGCAGAGAAGTTAGACCACAACCATTCCAAGATCTCATCACTTTGTTCTATGCCTGAAAGTTTGGGAGGAATTTCTGATGCAAATACTTCTGCTTTCGCATTCGGCAAGTCGTTGAAAGCGTTGATATATCCACTTCGTATCATCAGAATGTCCCCGAATCTGATCTCAGTCCCCTGGGCGTTAGCAACAGCCTTGAGCTGCTCCAGCGTTATCGAGCCAGTTGAGAACGCATCATAGGCTATGTTGTTGGCTAGACGCCATGAATGAAAATCAAGAAGGATTCCACGACCAACAATGCCATTCTGAGCCCACGCTAGAGATATTCAATGAGGCTGGAAAGACCAACACGTTCGAATTGAGAAACACACCCTGGATACCATTTACATTGGCCTTGTCTTCACCGTGTATGTCATCCATGGTGACGCCGTTGAAGAACTTTCGCTCCTTTTGGTACGCAAAATGCCGAAGCCCATCCCCTTGCAAACATTAGATACTTTTCGTTGATCTATTTCTTACGTTTCAAAGAGTCACATTGGGAAGAGCTTTGGCTGTTTAAGGTCCAAACATCATCATTTACGACTCTTGGGGCTTTCTGATAAACATTCTTGTGGAAGGCCTGCCGACCAAAGCCAGGTTTACGTTGAGCATCTAATGGCCAATTGAGTGAAATCCTGAACGACATGAGATCATGGAGAAAAATGCTATCTAGAACCTCTGACCTGACGCCTGTCTGTATTTCCTCTTTGGCAGCCCTCAGGACTACTTCATCAGTAAGCCGGTTGAGGGTGCCTAGCTGATCATCCTTGCCGTAAAGTCCCCACGCCGAGTATCTGCGAAATTGGCATAGACCCCTTTCTTTTAACCCAAATGACTCACGGTGGATCGTCTTGGCCCAAAGGTAGAGACGATAATGGGGGAATATCTTTGGGCATCTCAACCTGTTACTGCTCTAGTAGCCGCTGTTCCTGGTGCTGGGCGATTACCTGCCGATGTAGCGTACCGTAGAACCGCATATAATTCTCGTATTAGATTTCAGGAAGTAACGCATAAAGTTTGCATTAGGATGTTCGAAGGAAAACAAAGATACTGACAAACAAGGCAGATAGGGCAGTATTGGGCCTTTCTCTCGTCCATCGATGGAAAGCGGAGCGCCGAGCGGAGAATCGGGTAAGCTAAGGTATCGAGGCGAGCGAGGCTAGCGTGAAAACAAGCTGCCAAGCCAGCTAGGCGCGCAATCACGTGATTCTTTGCAAGGGTTCGCGCCTCGAAACACATCACCTCGGATAACTTTTTCAATAGAACTACATTTCAGCCGATACATACCTCAGTTTCGACCTCACTATGGCACGTACCACTGCAGCAAGAGCTGCTAAAGCTCCTGCAAAGGAGACTGCAAAGCTAGCACAATCTGCTAAAACTACTAAGCCATCCACAACACCACGCAAAAACGGCGTGACCAACACAACATCAACATCACGTTCGACAACCAAGAAGTCTTCAGAACAAGTCACTAAAGCTCCACCAGTATCACAGAAGTCCGCCAACACCACCAAACAGTCGGCTGCTACGGCAACAGTGTCGGGAGGCACTTCGAAGAAAGCCACCAAAGCTTCAGCAGCGTCAAAGAAGACCGCCAAGAAGCCCACCACCAAGGCCAAAGCGCACGAAAAAACAACACGTAAGAACGGCGTGACAAAACCTGCATCAAAGTCACGATCTACAACCAATAAGGCCGCAGATAAGGTCACGAAAGCTGTGGAAGCAGCCAATAGCAAAGCAAAAGCAACTGCTAGCAAAGCTTCTACAACGTCCAAAAAGTCTACTAAAGCTCCTACCACTAAGACCAAAGGACCTGCGATCAATGCAAAAGTGCCCGAAAAAACCTCGAACAAACGCAGCCATGATGATGAAGACGATGAGGAGGAGGCAGAAGCTTCAGCGCCACCACCTGCAAAGAAAGCTCGCATAGTGAATCAACCAGCTGCCAAACCAAAGATTAACAAAGCTCCCACCCAGCGACTTGACGTATTTGTTAACGGGGAGAACTCAGCCGGTGAGCTCGGGCTGGGATCTGCAAGAACCGCAATTGATGTGAAACGCCCGCGCCTCAATCCTCTGCTAAAAGCGAACGAAGTCGGTGTTGTCCAGATTGCCTGTGGTGGAATGCATGTGGCCGCTCTAACACACGACAATAAAATTCTCACATGGGGCATCAACGACCAAGGACAATTAGGCCGTGACACGGAGTGGAGTGGAGGCATGAAGGACATTGCAGATGACGGCAAGTCGGACAGTGAAGATAGTGATAGCGGGCTGAATCCATTGGAGAGCACCCCGATCGCAGTACCAGCCTCCAATTTTCCTGATGGTACTGTCTTCGTCAAAGTCTCTGCTGGTGACGGGCACACGCTCGCTTTGACGGACGAGGGTTTAGTGTATGGATGGGGACAGTACAGAGTAAGTCATTTCGCTTCTATAGTCTCAATATGTCAAGGATAGTTACTTACACGCCGACAGAAAACAGACGGCGTCCTAGGATTCACTGCAGGCTCGAAGGCCGAGAAAGAAAGTAAACCAGTTCTATTGCCAGGCCTGACCAAGATTGTTCACATTACCAGTGGCGCGAATCATGCCATGGCAATGGATAACAAAGGCACCGTGTATATCTGGGGAAATGGGGAGCAGAACCAGCTTGGATACCATGTCATACAGCGTACAGGCTCAGAAGGACCAAAGCTTTGTCTCAAACCTCAACCGCTACGCACAAAGATTAGGAAGTATCTTGCCATCTATACCGGATCCGACCACTCTTTCGCCGTCGATCAACAACAGAGAGTCTGGGCGTGGGGAGTGAACAATAATGGGGCTTGTGGAATTGTGGAAGGCGCAGGAGACGACAACGCTGCGGTGTTCACTGCCTCCCATGTTACGAGTCTGGATCTCGAGAACGACAGCATCGCCCACATCTCGGGTGGTCAAAATCACTCTATCGCAGTCACATCGAACGGCAAAGCACTCGTCTGGGGAAACAATACCGGCGCACGCCTCGGCTTAGACATAAATACCGTGGCTGAATCGTCTATCATCCGGGACGAACACAATAACCCACGAATCGTCGTTGTGCCTACAGAAATTCCTAACGTTGGCAAGACTACATGGGTTTCAGCCGGAGCAGACCATAATTACTTGATCAACGATCAAGGCCACGCTTACAGCTGGGGCATAGGCTCAACCAATCAGCTGGGGCTAGGTGCTGCAGACGATACCGACTTACCCACACAAATCGAGAACACTGCAGTGAGAGGACGGAAGCTCGAATGGTCGGGTTGTGGAGGGCAGTACTCTATGCTGGCGGCTGCTGCGAGGGACGAATCAATCAATTGAGACGCATGACAGGGAATCATTCACAGGCGTTTGGAGTTCAAAAGGGTCGAAATGGACGAGTTGTCAGTTGACGACTCAAGATGCATGGCAAGGGATTCATTCGCAGGCGTTGGGGGTTCAAAAAGGAATCAAGGGAATTCTGATGGCATAGCGAGCGTGTTCACCGTGCATGCAGGCTGGCAAGCGAGCGAGCGAGTTTTTCTTTCTATTCTACGGCGGCTACGAGTGAGTATATTGTGCCCTTGCTTTCGTGCCTTTGACACGTTCTTCAGTCGAGTCCTCTCGGGTTCCTGAACGAACAACTCATTGGTCTGATCGTCGGGGCCGATATTTCTCCAGGTGGTGGTTGTCGAGCATTTCTTTCGCTGGCGTCTATTCCTCTAATGCGTTCTTCGGTCGAGCCCTTCAGGGTTCCGGAATGAGCATATTATTGGACTCGTCGTTGGGGGCGGATTTGCATTGGTGTCTCTCTCTCTTGATGATTCTGGGCCAGCCAGTTGATCGTTGGGATGGTGGGACATTGCTTGTATTATTAGAGAGATGTGGTTTTCGTGCTTGCTTAGATAGAGGAGGATTCAATTGATAATGCTTGCAAACCATCCCCTTTTCCTGATTTTATGTGATCATGCAATTACTGCGTTTGATAGCTTTGGATTCAGATGGCCACGGGATTGATGTGCTTTATTGTTCAGTGAGAGCGAACGTGAGAGAAAATTCGAGAGTAAACGATGAACGATTTAAGCTATGTACTTATTTAAGACAACCAAGAATGCGGTCTTCGTTCGGAGTTAGTCAGATGGACTCATGTATTGGTATTGTTTGCACTTCGATTGGAGGTGATGAGGTTGAACGAATCAATCTTCGTTGAACTCACACGCTGTTTGGTAGACCGTGTAGTTTCTTTGAGCAAAAAGCGTGCTGTTGATGATATCTTTGATACTCTCAAGAGTGTATCAAGCCTTCCTTTTTCATGTGGATCAAGTATTCCTTTACTCGATAAGACTTGGAGCAGTAGCCTTGCCAAATGAGAAGATGGTAAAGCATAGACCTTGAGATGTCATAATAGAGCAATAATTCCGTTCTTCCCGGGGACGGTAACGACCACAAACAGCCAACGTGGCCATGCGAATGATTTGGATATCCTAAAGTACATCTTTTCGCTCGATCACCATCACCATCACCTCAAATGCATACAGAGAGGCCTGCTATACAAAATTGTCGCTAATGCATGTCGTAAACTCATTCAATTCCATCATGTTCACCGATAACCAAGCCTCTTAGAAGGCGACTGCCCTTCCAATTGGAAACCAACCTGTCCCATACCCTGTGCACCTATGTGGTTCTGATAAGGCGTGTAGTAATGCTCGTTTACGGGCGGCCAGCCCATTTGCTGCTGGTGCGGTTGACGCATGTATGGAGTATGTGGCGGTGGCTGATGGTTGTCGTGCTTTGCTCTCAGCAGGCCAAAGGTGAGGTTGTTGACGGCGAAGCAGCCTACGATGACTGATACACTGACAATCTGTCAAGGGTTGTAAGCAAATTTGAGCGATCTAGTGTTAGTATGATTATAGACTTACGATAGCCTTCAGAGAAATCGGCTCAATGAAGCTGTTGAATATTTCCGCGAACATGCCAGCACTTAGCCTTGATCTTCCCACTTTATACGGATCCCGTTGCATGCACTTCTCCCAATTGTTGCACACTGTCTCCATAGCTGGTACGCGAGTATGCCTCTCGCACCGATTTGCCTGAAACTCGTGCGCGCAGGCAGCCATCTCTGCGAAGATCTCCGACGATTCCATCATGACCTTCTCATCGATGTCGTTGCTTATAGTTGAATATACTCCGTAAAGTACGTACATCAGGCAGAATGCGAAGAAGCAGTTGAGAAAGAATTGAACATAGTAGGAAAGCGTGCTGGGGAGGTTCGGGTGTGCATCGATAAAGGTAAGGACAGAGGGTACGAAGGCCAGACGTTGGACTGACGGAAGCTTCTGCTGCGAGCCTTCACTGCTGCTAGGTCGTTCTTCATAGTCGGAGTCGTCGCTCAGGCGCCGTGGTGCCAGGCTGATGTCTTTGTCGCTGTCCCGTCGACGGCGCTTTTCGCCTCGGTGCAAGAGACCTGCTTTTTGTAATTTTCGTATCCCACCGCGCCCTGAGCGTATATGCTTATCCAACAGCGATGACTGGGGCTTGTCTTCGAACTTGTTTCCTACGAACGGTACCACAGAGCTATTGAGTCCCGAAAGCACGCTTCTTGGTGGTGGATCTGGCGTGTCCTCGCTGTCCGCGTTTGCGGGGGAGGACTGATCAATCCCAGAGGAGAAGTCCATGTCGATATCTCTTTGGGGAGTGGTAAAGGAGGGGTTGCGGAACGGCGCCTTGCTGGCAGGTGTAGAGGAATTGAGGTTTTTTTGGTTCCCTGAGGCGGGAAAGCGTGGTAGAATAGACTTCGTTGGGGAAACGGGGACATCTTTCGCATCTGAATTGAGCGTAGAATTAGTCAATTGTTTCTTTGCCTTGTCCAGCTGATCACCAGTACTGTACTGACGCTTCGGACCAGCCCAAGTATTAGATTTCTCTTGTGTCGATGCCGCACGTATGAAGACCGAGTCTGTGGGGACGGGACCATGATCATTGTTTGTGTATACAAAGTCCATAGGACTCTCATGGGAGCGGGATTCCTGGTTTAGACGTGCCATGACTTGTCTTAAAGGAAGATCGCAAAGGTCTGCATACATGTAAACAAACTTAGTCAGCAACGCTAGGTAGTCTTGGCTTAGATCGTTGCTGCAATACAGAGATTCTTATTGGCCAGCGCACGCACGACTTCCAAAGGCTAGGCGAGCCGCGAAGCACACTTAGTACAAGAGGCGTGAATTTGCTTTCATGCAAGAAAGGTATTTTGGGTGTAAACAAGTCTCTTTGTATTGCAATGCTAGTGTTCAAAGTTGTTCTATGCAAGTAGTAGGCAACATAAGTCATGTGGCCAATTCCAGCACTCGTCCGGACTGTGGAAACAGAACTACAATGTAACCACCCCAATATAGACTCCTCACCCGACAATCCTGTTCCTAACTCGTCGACGCCGCCGGTGTACATCGCTCTCTGCCATGAATTCCGCAAAGACACCATAAATATGCGATAGGAGAGGACAGGCAGCCAAGAGCGCAAGCGCTGAAGGGTTCACGCAAGCAATCTATCTCAAATGAGCTCAAAGTCATCCTCATCCGCAGCGTATCCAGTGTGCTCTTCCTCCCTCTCCTTGGGTACAACCTCATATTCTTCATTGACCAATTTCTCGGTAGCCTTGGTCTCGAACTTCTCCACGGCTTTGGCAATAGCCATGCCGAGGATCTGGCTACCTTTTGCGGGGCCACGAGGTGCGTCAAAGGAGTATGTATAACCCGCATCGGGCTCCGGGGCAGCGGATGCTTCCTTTACGTCTTCTTCGGCAGAAGTGTCGGAAGCAGAGTTCTCGGTGTCGAAAACAGGGTCACGCTTGCGGGACACTTTCGCATATTTGACAGCCCTGTTCTCTTGGAACTCGACTTCGCGTCGAACGGCCCTGCTATAGCTGAATCAAAGGGTTAGATCAATCGTGTCTTGAAATACACCAATCTACTCACCCTGTGTTAAAGGGCTTTGCAGGGCGCTTGCACATATGTCCGGGGGTGATGGGTCCTTCCCCCAGCGCCCATTTATGCTTGTGATCGAGCTCGCGCTTGTGATCTTGTTCGAGCTTACGCTCTGTGGCGAGATCCTTGAGGCTTCCCTCAGACATGAATGCTAGATACCGCTGGTTTTGGATGGCGTGGGCCTGTTACCGCCGGAGGTGAACAAGGGTAGACCTGATACCCTGGGTGTTGGTTGTGATGGGTATCAAAGGCTGTTGATTAGGGACTTTGAATATGTGGGCGTGGTAGGCCGATGGCCGGTACAGTCGATGACGTTGAATGCGCAATGAGGTGCTCGATGTTTTAAAGAGGTGAAAGAGAGATGTATAAGGTAGGAGAGGTAGTATGTACTATGGAAGGGTGTCTTGAAGTGAGAAAGGGTATGAAGGTAGAAGACACGTGGGAATGGCTAGTGATATGTGGTTATGTTCAGCAGGATGAGACGCGACTGTCCGTCTGAGTCACAGGGACAAAGGGGAAGAAGGAACAAGGACAAGGGATACTTCGAGCTTATGAGTAATAGTCTGGTGGCAAGTTTGTACGATAGTAAGAAGAGGACTAGGTACTACTCAATAATAGGATTGCGAAAGCTGTGCAGAGCTTCCCTGATGGCTCCGAGCTCGAGCTACGTTGTGCTATGCTATGTTTGGTATGACTGATACGGACGCGGGGACGGGGACAGATAAGGCGAAGCACATGCTGAACACAAAACATAGGGCAGCACTGCCCACAGTCCACTGAGCAAGTGCTTCCTGTGTCAGCTTCCTGAAGGCACGGGACCAAGAGCATGATTACATTGGTCAATGACTCAATGTTAGGCTAAGGAGAAGCTGTCATCGGTATCATTGTCATTTTGTTCCTGGACAGCTCCAAGCTCCAAGCTCCCTGGACCCTTGAATGTCGAGCCCCATGACGTAGCACATCGACTTGTATCGCTGCATACCAACAAATCGTGCACATGAAGCACATGAAGCCCATGAAAGACTGGACGTATTGTCTGATCTCTATATTTCATTATCTATTATTTTTGCAACACTTGATCAAAAGCCATTGCCATTCTGCTCTGAGCAGATAGCGTTCCACAAACACTCAATTTCTTCCTTGTTCAATAATGCCTGCATTGCGCGGGCTATGGGATTATGATTTCTCCCTCATCACTTTCGTGACTCCTCGACCCAAAGTTGCACTTCGTAATTGACGGGCCAACGTTGTGGTGCTGTTTCATACATTCCCAATTCAATTGCTCTCTTCTAGCTCTGACTCATCGCTCTCAACCTCTTCGCTAGGCAGAATATCAGGGAACCATCCATACCGTCCGAAATCGACAGTCAATTCCCCGAGATGACCAGTGGCAACGATGACTCCCTCCGCCCTGAGTGTGGCCGCTTGTCGAGCCGCTCCCCCAGGTCCTCTGTAGAATGAGTCAATCTTTTTGATTTAGTCTATAGGGATCAGAGAATGATGACCTTGGTGATATGATCCCTTTCGAGTTGATGACTCGCTGCCATGGTACATTCCCATCATGAAAATGGTGATTTATGGTCTGCGAGAAGCTCGGAAGGTGCTTTAAGCAAACTCCGACTTGCCTGTCGACGAGGTCAACAAAATCTCTGTTGAGGCAGATGTGAGAGCTTTATTGACCTAGGGCGTTCGGCTTGGATAGGTTTTATTAGCTGTGATTCTGTAGTGAACGTTGCAAAATGGAATCAACGGGATCTAATTTGTGGTTTTACATACGCTTTCCAAGTAGAAGTGCAATATGCCCATAAGAGGTGACCTTCCCATGAGGTATCTCCTGAACAGCAGCATAGACCGCATCGAACCACCACTCGGCTTCGTCGCTACGCGTCATGCTGAACAAGGTGTCTAAGTCATGGGTGGCAGCTTTGACTACGCTCTCGATCCTTCAACAAGGAAAGACTTTCCAAAGAAACTTCGAAAGTACTCCGTACCTTATGCTCGAGTCAGTTTGGATAATCTTAGTACGACACTAGTTCTAAAGTAGAAGAAAGCGGCTTCTGGAAAACTGCAATCCCGAATTTAGATATTTTTCAACATTCGTCTCGCCCGTCAGTTTTGGAGATCTTTTCTAGGCCGGTCAAAGGCCTAGATTAAGTATTCAACCTTATAAGTGAGACTTACTGTATTTCAGAGGGTTTGGCCAGGCTCGCTGGCTCCGTTGGGTACAAGACTCTGGTGTATTGTACCTTGAGCAACAGCCGAGCTACAAGAGACTGCAAAATTTCACACCCTGACATGTCCTCGCTCGCCGATTATCTTGCCAAGAACTATCTCAACGCAGACTCGAAACCAGAGAAGAAGTCAAAGAAGCGCAAGCGAAAAGATGGCACCTCTTCCGGGCTTGTCATTGCCGACGACGATACCTTAGGGTGGGAGCGCAATGGTGGTGACGCTGAGGATGATGGGCCACTCACCGGTGAGATTCACTTGAGGATCTCGTATCTGCTTCGATCAGACGCTGACTCAAGCTCCTCAGTAAATGCCAATAGCGCCGAATTCCGGAAAGCAAAGAAGAACGCCTGGCAGACCGTAGGAGCTCCCACCCCATCTTCGACCGATCAAGCCGCCGCCGATGCCATCTTAACATCTGCAGCTGCGGAATCCACATCACGAGCTCTAGCGGACGACGCCGCCCCTGCTATAGAAGAATCGTCCATGAAAATGGAGTCTGGCGCTCACGCAGGGCTGCAGACAGCTGACCAAGTTACCGCACAACTGATGCGGAAAAAGGCAGAGGAGCGACGGCGATTCTTGGAGGATGGGGATGAGCATAGTGGGAAAGGGAAGGAGACAATATACCGAGATGCCAGTGGACGCATTATCAATGTGCAAATGAAACGGGCTGAGGCGAGGAAGAAGGCTGAGGAAGAGGCTGCAAAGGCTGCCGCGGATCTAGAAGCCCAGAAGGGTGATGTACAGCGTGTGGGAAAAGCCAAACGGAAAGAAAAGCTGGAAGAAGCCAAATTCATGCCTGTGGCAAGATACGCAGACGACGTGGAAATGAATGAAGAGCTCAAAGAGCGAGAAAGGTGGAACGATCCTGCTGCTGAGTTCTTGGAGAAGAAGAAGGCTGGGAAGAGTGTCAGTGGGAAACCGCTCTACAAAGGACCTGCGGCGCCAAATCGATACGGGATACGGCCTGGACATCGCTGGGATGGGGTGGATAGAGGAATTGGATTTGAGAAGGAGTACTTTGCGGCCAGGAATCGGAAGGAGAATCTGAAGAATCTGGATTATGCATGGCAAATGGACGAATAAGTTGACCTAACTCGGCTTTATATGTGCGATCTGTGCGTTGCTGCGCAGCGAAACATTGAATGGTGTATGGTTGCGTGATACCATGGGTTACCATGGGTAAATACTCTACAACCTTTGAGTGTTACAACGTGATCGCTCTCTCCAGTCTCACGTCTCGTTAAATATTGGGCTCTTGATCCACTGGTATGCATCTTCCCTTGCAGTCCAAATAGGAAAATAGCCAATTGCCGCTAAACTTGAGATTGTAGCAGCAACCTTTCCATCTCAAAGGGGACGGTTCAAGCTTTCTTCGATTTTGCTCAAGGGCTGATATTCGCCTCGTGCGGAGGACAACCTGAGTGCATGGACAATAGCCCAAGATCAATCGGAAATCAACGCTATTCAATCCTTCAAGATAATGATACGGGTCTGTCGGTCCCACATGAATGTTCAAAGGAAATAGTCCATCGCTCTGTGGCTGGGGGAAGAGTTAAGTAATCCGTCATGGCTAAAAATGAGGAAAGATCTCACATACACATGTCAGCATATCGATATTTGGGCAGGCATTGAATAAGGACGCCCTATTCCAGGGGGCAAAGACTGGTATTCTCAAGGGATAGGTCTTGTGCGACTGGGTTATTCTTGAATGATTGTAGTCGTGCTAATGTTCAAAGCGGTAGATTAGGTTTTATCAATGTCTGTATGCTCCCAACATTCATTTCAATGCTTCTCTCTACGCCATGCATGTCCGACACTCTTCTACTAGAATGTCGCTTGATATAGCCAAACGCCCCGAAAAGCTCAGAACGCTACGCTAAACGCATCAGATCAAATGCCCCAAGGTCATAAACTTCATAACCGGCTTAGAATTTCGACAACCCAGTGTCTCCAAATTCTTCAGGCGGTTCACGACGATATCGTAGTCGCGGCCGACGTGGTGATGACGTGAGCATTGGTCACTGGTCTTGTTGTAGTCACAGTTGGTGCTCGCGCAGGAGAGGCTGTCTTTGGTGCGGATGGAGGATTCAACGTAGTCGTCTTGAGACAACCACCGAGCCATCCATATTCTACACATGAAGTGAGTAACAGGTCCGATGTTATCGTAGGACTAGCGCTCTTTGGCGAAGTCGTTGGAGATAAAGTTGTAGTCTCCAGACAACCTCCGAACCATCCATATTTGGCACATGATGTGGTTGGCAGATCCGTCGTTGACGTAGACATCGACGAGCTTGTTGAGCTTGTAGTCGTAGTCTCATCAAGGCAACCTACAAATATTAGCTACTTGCACGTAGCAATACTGTCACTAGGAGTACATACCCCACCAGCCTGGAGTTTTGCAAGTAGTAGTTCGTGTGGGAAGTGCAGTTGATGAAGTACTGCTGCTTGTTGTAGTTGTGGTAGAGCCGTTGCTGAAGAAGTATTTCCAATTATAGCAGTCGACGCATTCCTCATCAGGTACACAATTGGGCACTTCATCGTAATCTTCGATCACATCATGAATGACGCTACGAATTTTGTGATATCCGGCTCCAACACGCCACTGTTTATCTTCCACAGTGTCGTAGCGGGAAACGCAACCAGTATGACATTCAGTCTGCATCGCATAGCCACCCAAAGTGCATGCAGACGTTGCTGCGTTGCAGCTTCCCATAAAGATGGGATCAGCTGTGTGACCAATGTGAACCGCTCCAGTGTATTTCCTGGTTTGAGGAGCACTTGGATGGGCATCTGGAGGAGAAGGCAGACCCAATCTCGCAGCAGCCAGCGCGTCACCTGGGGCTTCAAAGGTCGTAGTAGGCAGTCCAAAGGTCAATCCGAGGAGGGCACTTGTGGAGCCACCCAAGGAATGACCTGCTAGCCAAATATTCGAGCCGGGGTAGAGTTCTGTAACGTTTCCATATAACTCGATAGCTCTCGAGTAATATCGATTTTCCTCTCGTAAAGCCTTGACCAGGCATGTTTCATTGCAAGTGAAGGCTGATGTCATGCAGTCGCACGCCGACTGCCACAAATAGTGGCCACCTTGGCCACAGCAACAGCCAAAAAATAAGTTATCGTTCATCTTATCATTCGTCGTAGTCTCCGCTCCATCAAAAACAGCGGCTAGTCATCAATACGAGTCAGCACCACTATACCAAATTGGTTGAGTACATAGTGAGACATACTCGACGAGTTTGCCAGGTTTAGCCAAAGTTAAATATATCTTGCTACGTGAGAAAGTACGAAAGGGAAAGTGAATACTCACGGGTGGTCCCTTTTATTGCTATGATGATCGTAGAGTTGTCTTTATCCGCGAAAATATGACCTCGTAGGCTGTCTCCTTCCCACCCAAAGCCCTGAGAATGATTGAACTTGCCAGTCTCCTCTTGCCATTCTTCAGTCCCAGGCTCAGCAGTGTAGGCATTCCAGCTCATTTTCGCAAGAGATATGACTGTTTCCTTGTCTGTGGTATTTGGCCCCAATACATCGTCTACCACCCATTCCGAGGCATCAAGTGTGGACGCTATTCCTGAGACTCTCGCATCATGATACAGTGCCTGCATCCTTGAGACTCTGCGATCTGAGAGTCGCTCGATGGCTGTTCTTTTTGATCTGGCGTGTAAGACACCAAGACGAGATCTATCGCTGCCTTCATCTGGGCTTGCCCATACAACATCTTCAGGCCCTATGTTCCGCCACCTGTACAGACTTGGGTATGTACGGGTGTCATGCTCAAAGACGTGCCTCAAAGTGAAATCATGCTCCTGAGGCTGAGGGACTATAGGTAACTGTGGCTCGGGGAGCGTTGGAGGGATGACGGGAAGTATTTGCAGTTGGTTTGCTGCATTCCTCCATCCGTTGGCCCATGAAGCTGCAGCTGTGGTCTGGATTACTGGAGAGGCGGCTAGAAATAGGAATAATGACTTTGCGGTAACTCGACTGGCCGAAGTGCATCTGGAGCTATTATTTCGCGTCTGCATCTTGAACTTCAAAGGTGGGCCACAAGAGGGTAGCGAAACCTCCTTGATGCACCTTGAAGAGGTAGGTAGGATAGTGATCAGTGAGCTCGTTACCATAGGTGACATCTGCCTGTACCGTACTCGTGATCGCATAGATCCCACCAGGTCACGTGATATCAACGCTAGGGCACCCCCGTTGACCAATCGCAGGCAGCTCTTCAGCGATCAATTCCCTCGTTCCTTCCCTACTGCTGAAACTTAGAGATTATCTAGCTCTAACGTAGGCATGCAGATGCTAGCTCTGTCAAGCCGAAAGCTCCTGTCTCAGGCCCTTTGTAAAAAGAACATCCGGCCCATCAAACGCCTAGGCTGAAGCCTTGAGACAACCATGTGTCCTTGACAGAAGGAGCGATATTGTCCTAGTCGCAACACATGGTCAACAATACCTGCTTCTGACCATTGCATACCATGGCTACCCCCGCGTTCACGAGTCCTGTGCGGCCTCAGCCGACCCAGGCATCCAAATCATTCACTCGCTTTGAATCAACTCGATCGAGTCCACAATCAAGCCCCTTGTCTCGCAGTCGGGCGAGTACCTTACAGACCGGGGCTCCCCCCGGAATGATGAGATCAGAATTGACCGATTCCCCATTGGAAGAGGATCGGACACTTCAACAAGATGATATATATGAAAAAGAAAACTTGATGAGTGGGACACACGGAAACGCTCGAAATGTTGATGGAAAAGACTCTTCCCAGGACATGCCGGAAGGCTTCGATGAGCTTCCCATCGAGCTGATCAGTCTTATAGATAGGTTAGTCTTCTTGACTCAATAAGTCTTGTTCTACAAGGCTGAGATACGTTTCGCTAGATTCATTGAGTCCTTGACAGCCAAAGTCCATGATACGCCACCGTCGATCGAAAAGTTATCGGACATGTTCCAGGAGTTTTACATGAAGTCAGAGTCTCATATTGCCACTCATATCAGTGCCCTTTCTACCCGTCAGTCTCGAGGAGCGTCTCCGAAATCTTCAGTCTCGTCCACAATATCAAATACTGCTAGAGACCCCAAGAAGCTGCGGTCGCCCTCTAAGGATACGTTAGGTTCATTGAGCGGCACGGGTTCTGAACAACAGATGCTAACACCTGAAGAGATCTCGGATCGAAGGAAGGCACGGCGGATGTTAGATCGCAAAGGGATAGCACTAGAAGAAGCCGTTGAGAGAAGAGTATGCGAACGCGTGTATAGGAGAATCTGGCGGCATCGTGCCACTCTTGATGAAGTCAGAGACGAGAAACTACGTTCAAGGACAGCTGCCCTCGCACTGGTCGGGATAGGCCTGAAAGATTTAGGTGTCGAATTAGACCCTTCGGGGTCTGGGAGAAAAAGAGACGAGATAGAGACTTGGATTTCCAAAGCAAGAGGCGGTCTGCTGAGAATGAACGAAGCGAAGTACCCCTTGGGCAAGTTGCAGCAGCTGGCCGCGGCCCACACATGCATTGTGGACTTGTTGACAGCTCTGCGCCAATCGTCATCGTCGGCGGACGAAATTCTTCCCACTTTAATCTACACGCTGATCACCACTCCTCCTGAAGGCATTAATGTCATTAGCAACCTTCACTTCATACAGCGATTTCGAGCCGCCAGCAAGGTTGACGGAGAAGCAGCTTACTGCTTGGTGAACCTTGAAGCAGCCATAACCTTCCTAGAAACCGTTGATCTTGCGAGTCTCCGTTCTGATGAACCCCTTGAGGGACCGGGAAAATCAGCTAGCAGACCAACAACACCACATGAGGGAAGCCTGCCCGAGTCGAGTTCAAGGAGGCCGAAATCAACGTCCTTATCCTCGCCAGCAGTCACACCCTTGAACGCCAGTCCTCAGCCGCCAAACTTTGATGATCCATTACATTCCCCAGGCAGCGAAAAGACAATGATTACTCCATCCCCGTCCCACCAGCGGAAGTTGAGCAATCTCTTCCAACCTCCTGCTGCCCTTGGGGCAGCTGGTGACGCAGTCGATCAGGGCCTCAAGACAATTGGTAGCACCCTCGATAATAGCTTTAAGCTCCTCTTCGGTCGTCTCAAAGAACACAAAGTTGTTGGGGAGGGTGTTGACGCCGAAGGAACCATTGTCGTCCCAAAAACGCTTGACGATGCCCGTAGACTTGTCGAACCTAAGGCCGAGGAGGATGAAGGAAATATGATAATCTCCGCTGATCCCGTTGCTGATGCTGAGGAGCAAGGTGCCAGCAGTAACAAATCCGATGACAGTCTTCTCGTAGCATTTGCCGGCCGCAAACAATCTCGCGACAGAAGCGTCGACAGCATACAAAGTTCTGGCAGTGGTAAGAGGGTTGCTTTTGCGGCTGGAAACAGCGTTACTCAAAGCAGAGTCTCTCCTTCTGCAGGTGCCTCAAATGGGCCTACGCACGCTGGCAATGCGGCGGTCGAATCTATGAGAAGCCTAGGAAATGCATTCAACCCACTAAAGAGCTTCGGAGGTATGAGCGTGTTCGGCCGAAGTTCTTCTTCTAACGGGCCTACTTCTGCGCCAATGCCAGCTATGAAGAGTGCTGCTTCGCCTGATAAAATCAAAGAGATGCAGGAGACAAACGGCCTCGGCAACGATCCACCAATAAAGGCCCTACCTCCCATTCAACGATTCTTGGATGTTACCAGCGTAGAAGAACTGAAGATTGGGGAGGTGAATGAGCTATTGAACGATTACAAGCGCATAGCTGAGGTGCTGAAGAACTTTAGCGCCTTCTGATAGTATCCCAGCCTGCTTTCTAGTACAAGAGTCTCTGATTGCTGTTTATTGTTTAGAGATACCCGGTACGCAAGGATGTATAGAGACTACTGTTTGCTCCATTGACTTTGACTCCAGTTTCGTAAAAACAATTGAAAATTACGCCAGTCTTATACCTGTTGGCGTATCTTCATCATCCAATTAAAGGCTTCAATGGAGGATTCATCGTAACAAACCCAACTCTGGGAAAATGCAAAGGGATTTCTTGGACAGCTTTAGCCCGCAGGTGTCAGGACCTTGCTCCATCACTACAGGTTGCATATGACGTGGACCGCCGGCTCATCTTGTTAAGCAATGGGATATCGTTTGCTTCAGTAAAAGAATCATGTGTCAAGTTCTTCGCTGTTGTACTCAACCTGCATAGAAAGTCTCGCTAGACCAATGATGTGTCCCCATGTTTATTACATCTTTCGGCTATGTATACTGATGTCTTTCTCTGCAATGCCATTCTTTAACGTTGGATTGATTTCCATGGCATTTGTCTCCTCGAAACACCTAGCTCAAGCCCAGTGGGTTCTGAGCAGACTCTCCTCCTGCTCCGGTCACACCCCTTAACGACCTCGAAGTCAGCCAAGTTTCTCTTTCTTAGTCTTTTGGGACAAAGGAAGATGAATCATGAGACATGTCTTGAGGCAGAATCCTCGTAGAAGATGTTCCATGGCTACCCAAGCGGGATCTTCGGCATCATGACTCACTTGGCTGTGTCTCCAACGCCGGAAGTGGTGTCAGTGACAGCGCCTCCGGCGCCTTTCGTGGTGTCTCCAACGGTATCGGTGACACCTTTGGTAGCATCACCAGCAGCATTACCAACTCCTCCCACAGCACCGCCGGCTGTGTCAGTCACACTAATGAGACAGGTCAGCTTAGCTTCCAAGTGATTATGAATGATCACTCACCCGCCTACAGCCTTGCCTGCAGTATCTGTAACACCACCAAGGAGTCCTCCGACTTTGTCTGCCATTGTTTGTTTTTTTGGGAGTTGTAAAGTGCTGTCCACCGAATTAGCTGTATGGTTTTGATTGCTGGAACAGATCGGCTACGGACAGGTATGTGTGTAGTCGTCTTATGAATGCGTACAACAATTGGACGTGGTTGGGTGGGAGGGTGTAATATATAGATCAAGTAAACACTGGTGCCCCTCCAAGAGCACGAAGCATCACCCTCGTTGGCGTCATCCCAAAGCCCCCACCAACCCCTCGCTCGATTGCGCCTCGACCGCTCGAACGAATGGCGCCACTGTTTGAGTTTAGAAGGGGGCCAAAATCCTGTTTTGGGGTGAGTGTTGGATTGTGCAAGCCTCAGGGTCCGCTGATGGCTCCACCCTAAGGTTGAAGGCTAAAACTACCACAGCATTAAATAACCAACATACTCCGTACTTTCTGCATCATCAGCTCTAAATTCCACTTAAGACCAGAATGGATATGGAGATAGGCTAGATGATGGTTCTAGTGAGTAATTGTCAATGCTGTGCTTTTGACCACGTTTTTGTCCACTCCAAAATTCGATGCTTGGGGATTGTGGGATTAGCTCTCGGTCCCTTTCAAAGCAACCAGAGCTGGGTAGAGGCTTAAGAAAATAGTATGACCAGTCCACTCATGGGATTCTTCCCAATCAGGAGGATTGATTGCAGAGAGGAACACAAACAAAGCTTCAGGGGTAGGAAGTGGCCTAACAGGAAAGGTGCAAGTCTTGGATCGTAGCTCAGATGTTATTGTCAACAGGAAAATTTGTTGTTATGATGAGGACGCGCTGAAAGACCGAAACCCCCTCTCGCCGCTACTCTGCTCGGCCATTTCGCTCTGAGTCCACAACGGCAGATCTTGATACCATAATTCCACATATAGAGTCGTAGCTCTTCCTGTTTGCCAGAATATGTGTATCAAACCTTCATTGCTGTGGTTCGCAAGCTATGGTAGTTCGACTCTCATGGCCCCTAAAAGGCATCCAGAGAGGGCCCTGTATAGGAGGTTTTCCAGAAGGGTTCACTGCAGGATTATGTAGCACCCTTGGTGACGATATCGTAGAAAATTGGCCGCACTTGCATTTTTTCTAACACAATGGTCAGTGTAGGAGGTCAATAGTCTGGATTGTATAGCCGGTGGAGGCTAGAAGCTGATTTTGGAGGCCTTTTGCTGCGCGTGCCCTACAATCTAGGCTCTTATCCTCGCCACTGCTTCCTAAGAATTCAACCATTACAGATCTCATCAACTACTGGTCGGGCTGACGAGCAGCTTTCCATGGATTATGACCCCGACATTCAAGTCTTTGAGCAAGAGACTACACGGCTGGAAGGCTAGAGGCCCCAAGCAAATCACATGCTGGTAGATGCACCTACAGTGGGGTATTGTTCGACGTCAAACGGCTGGTCGATTGCACTTATCACCACCAATTACCATGTGCAGGTTTCAAAAAGCTTTTTTGATAAGTCTCAGCTTCTATTTATATTACAAGCTCCTAGCTTACCCAACGGCCTCAACATAAATGTTGCAGACATAGTGTCGTTGGCCCCCTCCTCCATGCAATATGTATAATCTCTACCGACCAGAAAAGCTATTCGAGAAATTTCTTACGATACTCCACTATTGATCTCAACAGGCTGTTCGATGATGAAGATCGGTCCTGCCACCACAGTATCGATCGTAGGAGCACCAGGAGTATCAGATATTACACCCAGGAACAAGCCTTTGGCCTCAAATTCAGGTGGTACGATTGAGGCATTGGTTTTGACATCGAAAGGCTCGGTGATATTGAGCAGGCCGTGGAAGAAGACTGCGTAGTAGGTCTTGCTTGGATCGAACTTGGGCTGATTAGCCGGATTGGAGAAGGCAAATGTGATTGGCGATCCAGGAAGCAGTGTAGTGGAATTATTGACGTAGGTCAACGATGGTAAATTTTGGCTTGGAATGGGGTAGTCTGGGTTACCCGTGGGGCAAGATCCGGGTACGATGAAGACCTTGGTGGTATCTAAGATCTCATTCGCGTACGGGAACACGGTGTCTGCTGGCCCGCCGAACGGAGATTCTTTCCAGATGTCGATCAAGCCCCATGCCTCATGTCGTGACTCAACCTCAGCAATAGCCACCAGAGCAGCTTTAGACGAGTCGAGTTTTGCCTGAAGGATCAAGCCTGTGAGGAAGGCCATGCTTGAGATTTCGATAACGGTGTGCGCGGCAAGATATGCCACAGGACTTGCGATTCCGAATTGGTACTTGCACAACGCCGGCTTCACCGAAGTATTGGATATAGCCTCATCAAAGATGCGAGCATGACCGGCCTCGTTATCACGTATCTCGACGATTCTCTGATACGTTTGTGGAGGATAGCCAGCGGCCTCGAACACGGACTGGTTGAAAGTCGCTACGCCGTACTGGTAAAAGGCGTATATCGCCCATTCTGCTTGTAGTAGATTTTGAAAGAGAAGGTCATCTGGACCGGGCGGACCCTTTGCTGTCGGTAGGACTGGCTGCGTGTAATTGCCAGGGAATGGAGGCAATGTGCTGTTGTCGCTACTGTAATACGATGATTCGCCTGGAATAGGGCCGAAGTCTGGGTTGGCCAGGACCTGACTCGAGCCAGGAGGCGAGGCTGCTGGGGCAACATCTTGAGGGGTAGGCGCGGCATGCAATGTTCGAGTGAGCAACAGCGCCGCTGAGAAGAGGCACGCGGGAGTGAAACGCATTTTGGCAGGAGGTTTTCAAGTTCGATATTGAGCGTCAAAGTAAGGACCAGGGAGATTTCAACAACGAAACAGAAAATATTTGGCTGCGCTTTTCCATGATATTGCACAGTACATGTCTTGTGTTTTGAACCACAGTCAAGGAAGCTTTCCAGTTTCTCCCACATTCAGGGTTGCTCTTCTGCGAAAGCCTCGGAGCGGCATTCAACAAGCGTTATCGCTGAGTGTTGACATCGGTGGCACTTCTCGGCCTTTCTGCATCCATCCATGGTTTACTCTTTTCATTTACACCATCATGAGCTTTCGACATTTGTCCATGATTTCGATGGTCAAAGATTGTTGTAAAATCTCCGTCTGGTCCATCGGAGGAAGACGAGGAAGCTTAAGAAGGGCTAAAGCAATGATGAGCTCAAAATGGAAAGCACGCCTTTGCTACTAACTAGTCTTGTCCCTTTCAGACGAGCTGGCCAATCTATGTTCAAATGAGTGGTGTATAAGGCATGGAGCCTGCATGCAGTGTTCCCAATGTTGACTTAAAGCATAAGCAAGATGACGTATCACAGGATATCTTTCAGTGGAGATAAAGTATGGTGGTGTAGCCTTACTAAAATGGTCTGCATGAGGAACGCCGTTGGCGCAGAAGTCAAAACAGATCTCAGCCAAATGTGACTTGCTGGGTGGACCCGCTGTTTCCCGCTGACGGCGCCCGATCCACGAGGCAAGTGTGCGTTTCTTCGAGCAGGGGTACTGAAGTCGTTGCATATGCACACTAAAAGTCAACGCTTACCTAATGCAGTTCCACTTTTACTCCGGCTGTATAATACGAGGTACTTGTGAAAACCACCAGCAAACAAGGCAACGCTCTAGCAGCAGATCAAGCGATATGCTGCGTCGGTGAAGCCAGAGTTTCTTCCAAATCAACACTGTCGATCGGATAAGCTTCGATAGTGTCAGCGTCATGACTCAAGCTGGCCATTGCAAATTCGATGGACGATCTGGTTGCTTCAACGATCTGAGGCTACCTATGGGGAATGATGACTCCGCAATTGGGTAAGCAAGTGGGTGTGCTCTATGTGAGAAGTGAGGAAGCTCTGCATCAATGCACGAGCTTCGAGCTTGCTCCCAATTTCTCGTACAATGTAGTGTATTACAATTTGACATCTTTGATCGTGCAAATTGACTCCCAATCTCTAGACTATAGTGTCGCCGTGTGAGATGTATCTCCTCTCATCCTTCAACTTCCTCTTGGGGATCACATGCCTCATCTCTTTCAAAGTCATTTCCTTTTACCTTGATAAGCGACGACAGGATGCTGAAGCTGCCCGTCGCGGCTGCGCTCCTTGCCCTGCCCTACCAAAGAAAGATTTGCTTGGGATCACCAGATTCAGAGAGAGCATCAGAGCCACTCGTGCCGAACGCGGTCCAAAATATATCGTCGAAGAAATGGATATGATGGGCAAAGATATACATACGGTCCAGGTTCGTGTGCTAGACTATACCTTGAACGTCACTCGCGATCCCGAGAACGCCAGAGCATGTTTCTCCTCGCAATCTCACGACTTTGATATTGGTGTCCATAGGACTCAAAGCTGGAAGCCCCTGCTCGGTGTAGGTGTCTTTACCTCGCAAGGGGACGCTTGGAGACACTCGCGAGCTTTGGTACGTCCGCAATTCTCCAAGGAACAAGTCTCGGATTTGGACATTGCAGAGAGGCACACAAGAGACTTGTTGAACAGGATCCAACCCGGCGCCAATGGTTGGACTGAGACCATGAATCTCCAGCCTTTCTTCTATAACTTTGCCCTCGATACAGTTACCGAGTTCCTCTACGGCTATTCTGTCCACGCCCAAAACCCCTCCGCTCGCGACGCTCTTCCCACCGTCAAAGACATGGACTCACCCAACCTCCTCGAGCTCGGTACAAACTTCGACCAAGGCAAGCGCTGGATTGAAGAGCGTGGAGCCTTCTACAAGTGGTACTGGCTCATCTCGTCCAAAGACTTTGACTACCGCTGCCGCCAGATACACAAATTGGTCGACTGGTTCGTGCAATTGCGTCTGCAAGGCGGCGAGAAACCCAAAGATCCAGAACTTGCGGACGGCAAAAAGAAGTTCATACTCCTCAATGAGCTGGCAAAAGAGACTCAAAACCCGCTGGAGCTACGCAACGAAAGTCTCTCTTTGCTCTTTGCGGGTCGAGATACCGCTGGTGCGCTACTCGGATGGGTATTCTACTTCCTCGCTCGCAACGCACGCGTCTTCAATAAGCTTCGCGGCATCGTTCTCGAAACATTTGGCTCTTCAACCACAGGCGAGGTCTCCTTTGCTCAGCTCAAATCATGTCAATACCTACTTCATATGATCAATGAGACCTTCCGCGTTGCAGCTGTCATTCCCCTGAACGAGCGCGTCGCCGTGCGTGACACGACGCTCCCACGGGGTGGTGGGCCTAGTGGCACTCAACCGATTTTTATTCCAAAGGGAAGACAGATTTTGATTGCTACTTATGCTATGCAGCATCGCGCTGATATTTGGGGTGAGGACGTGGAGGATTTTGTGCCAGAGAGATGGGAGGGGAAAAAGGTGGGGCACGAATTTATCCCGTTTGGGGCAGGGCCGCGGATGTGTCTTGGTCGTAAGTATTTATTTACGTCAACTTATCCCATTCTCCGCGGATATAGCACTTTTCTATTTCTGCCATCCTGCTTTATACAGGTCAAATTCCAAAATCTCTTGAAAGGCTTATGTATACCTCAAAAGACCACGGCTAATGCAATCTCAATTATCCAGAGCAATTTTCGATCATGGAGACGAGTTATGTCGTCGTCAGGATGCTGCAGAGGTTTGATCGTATCGAGAATATGGAGGAGCCTGGACCAATTAGATTGTGTCATGCTATTGAGAATCGCAGTGGGTCGGGAGTTCAGGTGCGGCTTCACGAGGCGTCGACCTAGGTTTTTGATTGAGAATTTTGTATCTTAAAATGATATATATATTCAATGAGTTTCAGTACAACGAATCCTGTCACATGATTACTCCGCTTCTCCATAATATCTGCAACATTCTACTCGAATCATAATGTACGATGAGCTATCTATCATTCCAGATCCTTTTGCAGCCCCAGAGATTACCCTGAGAACCTGTGAAATTCTTCTAGTCACACCATGACCCCGGAACCGATAGTTGACTCTGCCTAGGATTTAGATGTGCAGCATCAACCCTCCCAATAGTCTCATACTGCAAAGAAGTCCTCGCGGTCTCGAAGCTCGTCCTCTCCTGGCTTTCAGTCGTTCTGAAGCTATCCTCGCTCCTCCTCCTTGATCTGAAGACATCTGTAGTATCTCCGTTGACACTAAACTCTGTGGCCGGGCCGAGAGCAGCTTCCAGTGTTGGTTTTTTGTCTTTAACGCTCTTCCATTCAAGGAAGAAAGAAGCAAACAAAGCAAGGCCAGAGAGCGGAATCGCGCAAGTGAAGGTCTTGCGGAGAGCGTCATTGTAGACGACAAGAAGTGCGGGTAAGTTTGTGGCAGGAACAATAGAGCGGAATTGGGTTGCTCCGGCTCTAATAACGGCTTTGACATCAACACCCGGTAATTCATTTGCTGCGGACGCTTGATTCAGTGTATTCTGCAGGATATTGTTTCCAACAGAGACGAAGACTGCACCGCCGAGTGATTGCATGCTAATGATGGCAGCGATACCGATGGGAATTTGTTCGAGCTTGAGCACGGTCTGCACTGCTATGACGCCCTGTTGGACAGCCATGCCTATGCCTGCGGAGATAATGACTTGGTAGACCACCCATTTGCCTGGGCCACTGTTGACCTGAAGCGTGGTGAGTAGACCACATCCAACTGTGCTTATAACGGTTCCGATAATGGCTGGAGGGGCGAAGTAGCCGATCTTACTGACGAGTATGCCGGCGAGGACGGAGAAGAGAGCATTTGCGACCATGTAGGCTATCAAGTCCACACCAGAGTGGATTGCGTCGGCTCCTTTGATGGCTTGGAACCAGATAGGGAGATAATAGGCGTGAATGAGAAGCATGCCATAAATAAAGAAGGCTGCGACTGCACTGGCAGCTACACTCCGCTGTAGTACGATTCTTGGTGGAAGAAGAGCATCGTCTCCCTGCCTCCATTGCCAGAGAACGAAAATGATGGCAGTCAAGCCAGATCCAACGAGGAGACCGATCACCCTGGCGCTGTGCCAAGCCCAGTCTTCTTCGTTGAATTGTAGTGCTAAAAACAGCATGACAGCTGCCACAATCAGAATGAGATTGCCAAGGAGGTCGAGTGCCAGTATCTTTGACAACACGGGTTCCTTGCTCTCTTCGGCGTCATTATGTGGCTTGAAGAGGAACAACATGGAGGCAGCAGTGGCGCCGCCAACTGGAAGATTAAAGTAGAAACTGGTTATGTCAGGAGAATAACCCTTGCCTTTCAGAAGAGGTTGACTGCTCACCACCATCGCCAAGTAATAAGATCAGTGAACGCGCCACCAAGCAAGGGACCCACCACGGCTCCAAGTGCGAACATAACTCCCACAGAGGCGCTAAAGATAGGTCTTTTTTGCAGCGGTACGGCATGGGAAACTACGACAAATGAACCAGTCAAGATACCAGCACTCCCCCAGCCAGCGATAGCTCTTCCTACAATGAGTGCTAGAGAGTTGGGCGCAATACCGCAAATCAAACTACCCAGCTCGAATATACCCAGCGCACAGAGGAAGGACCACTTGATGTTAAAATGGACGAATATCCGTCCGTAAATTGGCTGAAGGGCACCAGCTGTGAGGAGGTATGCGCTGCCATACCAACCGACGTCGTCTGAAGAGTGGAAGTCGTCGGTAATTTTCGGTATGGCCTATGGGGCTATACTTCAGCGCTACACTGAATCATACCGGGTTTGGGGTATGCTTACCGTGGCGACGATAGTCCGATCCAGTGAGACCAAGAAGACGGACAGACATATGCCGATGGTCAGGAAGAAAAGACCAAGTGAACCAGGGTACTCATGTGGGTACTCAGCACCTTCGACTCTATGCGAAAGCAGTCTACGGTTCTTGCGCGTATGTGCAATTTTGATACGCGCAACTTTCGACCTTGCTGACCCTGTCCCCAACGAAGGCAAAGGGATTACGTGGAAGCTGCTCTGATGAGTCTCTGGATTTGTTGAAGGCTGCGAAGATACTATGGTATCTTTCCTGCGGCTCTCGGTATGGATGGAGCTGCCTGTCTTGCTTGTTTTTTCAAGATACTGCTGGTAGTCTGATACACCGTCGATGGCTGGTGTGAGGGTTAGTTCGCTGGGGCCGGCCGAAGTCATGTCTAGAGTAGACTCGTAGTGTGATAAATGAACCACAGGTTGGCTTGTTACCTCAATCCCGTACCCAAACTGTGAGGTATAATAGGTACACACAACACTTGTGGCTTGGCACAAGGACACGTTGATGATGTCTATAGGTTAGGTACCGATCTTAATTTATAAATAACTAAAGCAGACATGAATGTCGACTGAGATAGCTGAATCTATTCAGAAGCAGTGTACAGAGTAAAATCCCAACAGAGTACACGAGCAAGTAGGGTGGAAGAGAGGTGGCGCAGCTGCAAGAATTCAGGCAGAATATGGACAAGCAAGAAAATGGAAATGAAAGGTAGCAGACAGGCACAGGGATGAGAACGCAAAGCGAAGACAGGCTTCGTCAGAGGCTTGAGTAGACTAGGAAAGAAGGGAGAAAACGGCGGCATGCATGATAACGCAGACAACCTAGGCCAAGGCACAAGCAATACCGTACTAGGCCGAAGAGACATAACGGAGCTTGGAGTACATTTTGGGGACGATCCCTGCCTCGTTGATACATATCTACGGATATCTGTGGTATACACCCTCCTAGAGGGTGGTGGACGTCGGTAACGTTCAAAATTACGAAACCACGCTAATTGGGTATTTTACCTAAATTTAACATCGCCCCCTCCATTTGCTTGCAAGCAAATCCTCATCGCATAGCCCAGCTACTGCAACGCATTGCTATTGAATATCATCACTTTCACTCTAATAAGTCAAACCTAAGAACCACCACAGATCACTGTGTTTGCCCAGAGCATCTGCTTCTGCCGTGAACTCGTGCGATAGACCCTCAAGGCCAGCAAGTTTGTTCGCCATTTCCAACCCTCGCAGCCTTTCTACTTCAACTTTCTCCCATGTCCAAATGTCTGGCTTCTCGACGGCTGTTCCGTCCGGCGATCCATCTCGCGTATGAGCTCGTCTTTCCTCCGGTTCGGGCATGAGGGTGTTGCGAGCCGCTTCCCAGACAAGGTCAAGCTGCTCGAAGAACCTGAAAGGAACGTCAAAGATTTTTTGAGAGATATTTTTCTTTGTAGATGCGGCGTAGATTTCTGTCTGCAAGAGAGCATGATCTGCAGGTCTCGGGGGTAGCAAGCCCGATGCCTGTAGCATCACTTCTGGGGGAATAGTCAGGCGGCCCTTTTTGAAGACAAGCTTACTCAGAGCAGAAGCGATGATAGCGTCTTCCGCTTTGTCGACCGATCTTGTACCAGCGTTCTTGTTCTTCTGTCTTGGGTACATTGAGAAGCGTTTCGGTTTGACGGTATCTTTTCGCACGAAATGGGTCACCATGTAGACCCATTTACGGTCCCAAGACATGACTCGCGTCCACATTTCATATTTCTCAAATGGATTGATCTCTTTTCTGAACGAGCAACACACAGCTCCGAGTGCCACTCCAAATGTCTTGTTGCCACCTCCAATGAGTCCTTGTCCTTTGCTTCTTCGAGCCTGCTCGATGCCTGAGGAGAACAAGGTGCATATGAGATGGGTACGGGCAATATCCACATCTTGGAAGTACGTGCTATTGGACTCTTATCAAAAAAAAAGTCAGAAAGTCATCAATTGCGTCTAAAAGGCTCATTTTCACTTACTATGGATGTTGTAGTCAAGCTCCATAAGAGATCCATGTGACTCTGTAATCAAGGGTTGGAAAAGCTGAGCCGGTGTCATCGGTATTCTAGATCGCTCCGACCGAAGAACAAAGCGGAATGCATTGAGCAGGCGGACCTTTTATCATGATATCAGGTACTCTACAGCACGTAATGAACGATCAGGCACTGAAGTACTTACATGCCAGACAAGAGGCAAATTCTTGAAGTTGACTAGGATCAAGACGATACAAATCAGTTTCCATACCGACGACGGCACTAAAGTATCTGAGAGAACCTCCTTGCCAGGGAGAGTCTCAAGGGCAAGAGGCATTGTGATGATGAAGGTTTGACGAGATGAGTCCTTGATGAATGTCGTCTGATGAAGTTCCTTGACATCAACTGTGGCTTCTTGTTATGTTCGCGGCTCTATGGTCAAAACCCGCTTGATGAAGGTGGCCGTCTAAGCAAGGTTCGCAATCCTCTAAGGTCAACAAGCGATACGCAAGCACTCGCAGGGAGCATGGTACCTGCGCACTAAGAGCAATTACCATATCAGGCCCTGCACCTTCCCGCTTTCAGTATCACGAGTGGCGATCTATCATCAGTGTTCAATTCTGGACAAGCACCGAGAGCTAAGATTCAATCTTGCCACGAATCGTCGATGTCACGAATGATGACAATTGACGACATCTTACATGCTGTTGCACTCTACCAGGATTTGTTTACCGATGCAATAAGATGCGGTTGCTGCAAGGATTTCTCCCGTTGGTAGGTCGGTGCTGGCAGAGTTGAAGTTGACGATTGTAGCCCGAAGCATCAAAGGCACAAACGGCCCGGCCTTGCCGCGACCACAGCTGCATGCAATACTTAGGCTGCATGATCCCAAAATATGCAAGAACAGCGTGTTTCCCACTGGGTGTGCCTGTGGCATCGAAATGCCCGCGCTAACCCCTAGACCTGGCTCTAGACCCTATTGGGACTTTTGGAAAATGATCGTCTCAGGAACCCACAATTCTAGCCTCTCACTAGCACTAACTCTGATGCCTCAAAATACGAACAGAGTTGCAACACAGCTCTTAGATGAGCTATTAGCGAAGACTTTAGCCGCTGGCCGCACTCGCTGCAATATCTCATGAGACCTCGAAATCGGTTTCTCCTCTTATTGGTCTATTTAAGGCTATGTGTTCCGTGTTTGAGTCATGAAGGTCGACGTCATAGAGGGATAATTTCTCGTGCTCCAATTCGAAAAAACACTCTTTGAGAGTTTGTTACCATAACATTCAGGTTGCGCAAGGATGTGTACATATCTTCGCTTTAGGCCCTCACTGATTGGGCCTCATGTGAGCTAATCAAAGCACCATTGAGAGGCATACGAAATCAACAAGGCGGGTCTGTTTAGTATCCATATTGGTCATCTAGTGTGGAGCTTGATCCTTCCATCGACCGCAGCTTTCCACACTGCCCCCTTGCAGTAACACGAGAGGCAAATTCCGCTGTTAGCCTTGCATGCATCGGGCCAAAAACTTACCAAAGCGCTGATCGCTTGAGTCGCAGTATTTCTCTTCCATTGACCTTCTATTGGGACAGCACAACGCCCTGACCAGTCGACTTTTGTCGGTAGTGATCGGACATCAATGCTTCATTAGGATAGTGGATACAATGCAGAGATTTCTCCTGAACATCTAATCAGACATCCCTGATTATGACAATGCCCAGACGGTCACGATTGTCACGTATCAGCGGCTGATTTCCGAAATGGGCAGTGCTGCATGTCCGCAAGCGAGACGGCAGTCGTAAGGGCATAATGTGCAGACTTTGTTCTAATCTGCCAAAGAAAGCCACCTCCCTCATGATTTCCGAAGACTGCATTCATGGCTTGGAGACGCCATCCGTTCTTCCACAAACTTTTGTCCTAGCTACACGCCGTCTATTCTACCGTGGAACGAGCCTTCTCGAAGAACCTCTTAAGGAATTCTTACCTTCAACAATTTGGTTCTCTCCTCATCTCACATTCTCAGCATCAAGTCAGGCGTGAAAATAAGTCCTTTCAACAAACATGTCATACAGCTACGGGCCTCAAAGCCCCTTTCAGACCAAAGCAGTGCCATTGGGTGACCTCTCACCATGGCGAATCTTCGACCGAGTATGGACATCAACTATGGGTTACCCAGCCGACAAATTAGACATCACGCCAGGAGCAACTCCTATGTTGACCCTCAAAGAAACCACGGCTGTCTTGATAGCTTATTACACAATCGTCCTCGGAGGCCGAGAGTTGATGAAGACTCGACCTGCATTCAAGCTCAATGATCTTTTCTTGATTCACAATTTCTATCTAACTGCTATCTCTGGTAGCTTGCTCCTTCTTTTTCTTGAGCAGCTTGTTCCCACTGTCTGGAGGGATGGTGTTTTTGACACCATCTGCGGAGGTGGTGGATGGACTGGGCCGCTGGTCACCTTGTATTATGTACGTTGGCGTCAACCCTGAGCCCAGAGTGCACGCGACCTAATGATAGCAGCTGAACTACCTGACCAAATATCTTGAACTCCTGGACACGGTCTTTCTCGTCCTGAAGAAGAAGCCTTTAAGTGGGCTACCAACCCTGCCCTTGGCGAAGCTCACGCTAACACTTGCCAGCTTTTCTTCATTGCTACCATCATGGAGCGACCGCATTTCTCTGCTACACTCAATTGATTGGACACACTCCAGTCTCATGGGTCCCAATCACCCTTAATCTGACAGTCCATGTGGTGATGTATTGGTACTATTTCCAAGCGGCACGAGGCATCCGCATCTGGTGGAAGGAATGGATTACCAGACTACAGATTGCCCAATTCGTCATCGACCTCGGTAAGTCCTTTCCCCTTAATTCGGTGGTAAGGCTAATGCAGGGCGCAGGCTTCATCTATTACGCCACGTACAACTATTATGTGAGTAAGTTCTTCCCGTCATTACCACATGTCGGAACATGTGGCGGTGAGGAATTCGCAGCTTTTACTGGATGTGCCATCTTGAGCTCATACCTCGTCCTCTTCATCTCTTTCTATGCAGCCACGTACAAGAAGGCTAGCAAGAAAGAGAGGCGATCGACGAAAGCCATGAGCACGATCATTCCACAAACTGCCGTTCACGACCTTGAAACAACCAAGATGCCAACCATGTCTGAAACGACGGAGACGGCTACGGAAGCCTTGCACGTTATGGAGGCCCTGATGAAAGATGCAGGGACTACCATTGCACAGGACCTGCACCTCACGAGCAAATAAGAACCTGGCGCTAGACGCTTTGGGCAATGGTTGCGTCGCTTATGGGAATTTCTTCCCAGTGCAGTGTTTGGGACAGCAATGATAACGACCGGAATATATTGTCAACGTATCGAATTCTTGCATGCATGTATATGACTATCAATTTTGAATTTTTTAAAAATTGCTATCGGTGGAGGAATTTGAAAGTATTTGATTTTCCCTTGTCCAATAGGGTAGGCTAGGTGATATATGGCGGGAGGGCGGCACCCCTAGGGCGTAACTTGTGGCTTGCCGCACCGCTGCCATAGCGGGGCCCATCTAGTTTCCTCTAGCTTTAGATCAATCAATCAACCCTATCTCAACTCCTTCCTTGACTTCCACTGAACAAAAGCGTTAATTGTGTCAATAATGACCTGTGATTTCGCAATCAACAGTGTGAATAGTAATGCATTATGCATCACCGTTGTAATTACCTTGTTCTGGCCTGGTACTCGATTTGCGATGATCAATGATCTATTGGATGTTCGCACATTGCTCTCTGTCGTCTCCGACATATTTTCGTCCACACAATCATCAGCGGTTGCAAAAAGGTGTACTAGCGATTGCTGACCACTTGGGGCTGGCTTACCTCCCTGTCTCTTGTTAGAACTCTGATTGCCAACAACGAAGGGGAGTCCAGAAATATTATTGGACACAACACTGTTGCATTATGCAGTGTTGAAGCGAACGAAGCAGTTTCGATCCCGACACTAAGATCTTTCGACAAACTACCGAAAATAGCGAATGCACCCCACGAAAAAGATCCATGTCCGTTGTCGCATCATGATTGGTGCAAGCACATAGTTCTTCCTCCTATTATTATCATGGAAGTCGCTTCATTCAGCCAGTACGTAGAATCGGGATAGAGCGTGTTTGAGCTATAATTCAATGATGTCAAGAACAGCACTTGTATAATCTGAGGAAAGTCCTCAAATGTTAAGGTATCCTTCGGTTACCATGTCAATTTCCCCATACCGAGATACTAAACATTGATAGGGGAGGGGAAGCCTTCCGCTAAGCTTTAGGCTCGAACCTTGTTCTTAGCCGTTCGCGCCGTGTGATGCACTCTCGGCAGCTAGATACTAGCTTGACTGGGTACCGCAGCACCAGCAGGGGTATCCTGTTCGTTTGATATGGCTCTATATCTAGGTTGAAAAACCCCCGACCTGCTCCACTACCGGCATGAGCCTGGCTACTCTGCCTCTCACGGACTTATGTCCAAACTTGATGCCATTGCCGTCCCATATAGCTGACCGATAACTTCCCGCGAACTCCTGGATTGTCCGAAAAGGGGAGCACCTCCGGATCCACCTTGCTGCCTTACCATTTTCAATCGTCAGGGATGACATGTACATTCCAAGTAGTGTGTCAACATGGAGATTTTCTTGTTCCATTTCCAAATGCGTATGTCGTATTGTTACTGATGGATACAGAAAATTACATGGCGTTTTTTGCTATGTCACAGTGCTTAAATCAGCACTCTTCACCCTACTAAGAACGCCTCGCTATTGTAGTGCGTGACTAGAGGATAAGGGGACAACCTTCGTTTTGATCAGCTTATTTTTTGGTCAGCGGCGTTCTGATCTGAGGAGCTCTGAAGCAGCTATCTCGTTGCTTGGACGCCCCCCCCATTATAGCACAACAATACTTCAAGTTTGAATATTCGTATCTATCATTTCTGATATACCTTTGAACAGCTAACAAACAGAGGCAAAACATCACCACTATGTTTATCAAACTCGAGATGGTTCCGCTGTTCCTGCTTTCGGGCGGAGTAGCCGTGACCGCTCAGAAATTTGCAGCATTACCTGCTGGGCGTGTCTTTGCAGCTTCTTTCGGACTCAGTACTTTGATTTGGGTCGCCTACTGGTGCTACATATACCCGTTCTACGTCTCGCCCCTTCGCAAGGTCCCTACAATTCCAGGATTCCCATTATGGGGACAATTCCTCACCATTATCGCCAAAGAGGTGGGAACACCAAACCGGGAATGGCACAAAACGTACGGACCCATCGTCCGATACTTCTTCCCATTTGGTGCAGAACGTCTTTCAATCGCCGACGATGACGCTTTAAACCATATGTGCATCAAGAACCCTTACAACTTCCCCAAGCCAGACAGAGCCAGGCAATGGATGGTCCGAATTCTTGGTATGGGCGTCCTACTAGCCGAAGGAAATCCGCACAAGACACAACGAAAAGCTCTCGCACCAGGCTTCTCCATCCAATCCATCAAAGCTTTGACACCGGTCTTCTGGCGCAAGTCTCTTCTCCTGTCCAAGCTCTGGGAGCGGGACATGCTCCTCGAGAACACCAGGTCCAAGACTATCGAAATCCTCGAATGGCTCAATCGCGCCACTCTAGATATAATCGGCGAAGCCGGCTTCGGCACCGACCTTGACTCCCTTGAGAACCCCGAAACTCCCATTCGCGAAGCCTACCGGCTCGTCTTCGCCTTTGACATCAGCTCACGTGTCCTACACGGTCTTGCTGCGTTCATTCCATTGACAAAATACCTCCCAGCAAAGATGAATCGCGACATTCTCACCTCCCGCAATATTATTATCAGCAAAGCCAACGATATAGTGCGTCAAAAGCACCAGAAGACCCACGCGAAAGACAAAGACATCATCGCCCTTATTGTAAAAGATAACATGAAACAAGAAGCCGCAGGCGAAACCTCTCTCTCCTTCGACACCATGCGCGACCAAGTCATGACCTTCCTTGGCGCCGGCCACGACACCACCGCCACTGGAGTCTGCTGGACTATCCATCTCCTCTCCACCCATCCTGAGATCCAAGACCGTCTCCGCGCAGAAATCAAATCCTACTACCCCTTCCTCTTCGACCCTTCCACCCGCAACGACGTCGATCGCCTTTCA
Source organism: Lecanoromycetidae sp. Uapishka_2 (assembly GCA_035521555.1). Lineage (NCBI taxonomy): Eukaryota > Fungi > Ascomycota > Lecanoromycetes > Lecanoromycetidae sp. Uapishka_2. The sequence continues at coordinate 91,141 of JASZXT010000011.1, forward strand.
AAGCTAGATGCAGATAATCTCCACTATCTGGATAACGTCTGCCGTGAGTCCCTCCGATACATTCCGCCCATCCCCATGACAGTCCGCCAATCCATCACCGACGACCAGCTCGGTGGCTACGACGTCCCAGCCGGCACGACCGTCTACATCCACGCCAACGCTATCCATCGCCTGCCTAGCTTCTGGGGCGACAATGCAGACGTGTTCGATCCGGATCGCTGGGATCATTTGCCGGCTGATCATACTAGTAATGCGTTTATGACTTTCCTGCAGGGACCTAGGGGGTGTATTGGGAGGAAGTTTGCAGAGACGGAGATGAAGTGTTTGGTGGTGGCTTTGTTGAGTATGTATCGTTTTGAGAGGGATGAGGCGGTGCTGGATCCGGAGGCCTGGAAGATGTGGAGGCTGGTGTTGAGGCCGAGGGATGGGGTTAGTTGTCGTGTCACGATGTTAGAGGGAGATGAGAAGGCTGCTGTTCAGGCTGCTTGAGGATGGCATTACTGTTGACGATAGTTTGGATTCCCTTTTGCGAGTTCAACTTTTAGATTGACGGTGGGGACTGCCTGGTTAGATCTCTTTAGAGTAGTATCTCAATACATTCTCAGCATATCACCTTCTCGTTATCCTTTGTAGAAGTGAGCTTGAATTCTACTCAACGCGCGAATATGCAAGGTGCGCCCTGAATTATGTATGTTAATGTTTTTGTTCCCATCTAGTGGCACTCATGTATCGTCTTCTCGGAGGGTGAATGTGTACTGACCCAAGACTTTGGCTTGTCGCTCCTTCCTCAAGTCGAATTATGGTTATCTCCATAGATAACGAGAAGGTCGGCAGAGGCCTCGACGCAAAGTCTGTTTTAAATATTCTAGGTGCTTATGACTATTTCAATAGCACCGTAAGAATGGCTGTGCCAATGTTAATACAACCTCGAGTTTCGCGGAATGAAGCATGGCAAGGTATTATTCTCGACTGCCACTGGGTGACAGTTTTGGCAGAGCTTCTTTGGGGTATTCCTAAGACAATCTGCCTTAAGGAGAGCACTGAGTAGCTTCGATGTATGTTCACACCTTTAGATGGCCGGACTTGAAGAAGTCTCTGGTATGTCACATCATGTAGCGTGACGAAGATTTGGGCGGTAGTCATACAGGTACAAGATCAGCAAGAAGCCCTTCGTTTCTAGGGTCAGGAAATAGTCAACTCCGAATTCCAAAAGCAGTCAGCGGGAGCAATGTGAAAATTGCAACTAGTTTTAGGCTTGGTGGAAGCAAAACGTGAATCGTGAAGAACCAGCAACCTTGCTCTGTGAGGGCGATTGGGGCGAGCAAATGAGCGGCTCCAGTATCTGCTCGGCAAATTGCGGTACAGACTCGATAATTGCCTGATGAAGAGATCTTTGAGATCGAAGGTGGTCAGAGTGAAGAGGAGGTGAGGCCAACATGTCATTGACGAATCATTACCACTCACACGAAGGATACTAGAGCAAGCATCTGCCATCTGATGAGGGAAAAGTGTGCATTAAAGCGACGTCAGTTTTGACTTCTCCAGATAGACTATGCAGGTGAGTATAGCCGTTATGCATGCATGTCTCTATAACACACAACAGCCACAGAATTTTCTTTTGCACACGTCACTGAGCATCCGCAAAGATGTCCGCAGGGGCGCTTCACACTCCTCGTAGACGCTAATGCACAGCGTCAACGTTCTTTCGTAGATCCAGCAGCGCGTTAGCCTCAAGCTGATTGCAGAACTATAGGTTTCCCACACCGGGTCACCGCAGGATTACCACATGGTGAGCACATGGCGAGCACATGGCGGCGTTCAATGCCATCCTCCACGAGGACATGCAGGGCATGCATGAAGCACCCGTAGTATACATGAACATCTGAAACGGCCACGAGATGGTGACAAAGAGCTGGAAATATGTCTGTGGCTGTGTTGATGGACCCTGCTAGGGGTAGACAAGTCTCGCAGAGAGGCTTTGCTTTTTATGTCTTATCAATCCGCAGTCCAACAAAACATGGTTTTTCACCGAATGTCCTCCTCTGATACCACCAGGCATCATCGTGTGAGAAGTTCTGCTCATCGTGTGTACGGCATAGCATGTTCAGACAGAGACAGTGCTTGCAACAAGGCCAACAAACTTGACACTATAGAGGCGAAGAAATAAAAGCCCAACTTGATCATCTTTAATGCCATCATGCTCTCCTTTGTGACAGGCTCAACAATAGCGAATTTAGCTACATGCCAAACAATATCAGGTCCTCTTATTCGCAGCTCATATCACGAGTCAGTACACCCCACACGCATTGGCAATGACATACAATTCACGTTGTAAACATCCATAAAGGGATTAGCTCTTATGCAGGACGACTATCATTTGCCTCTCTCGTCAACATACTCACAACCGACCAATTATATCCGATAGAGCCTTCGGCGTACCTCGGCTCAACCTTGACTGGTGTTCGGAGAGACATCAAAGATCCTACAAGAGTAATTGTAGATGCGTTTAGATACTGCAAGATTCATGCGATGCCAATAAAACGTCTCCAAATTGTTTCAGATTCCATATTGATGACCTGGTCTGCGTGACCATCGAGGTCTTGCAGGCCACTGTCTTCGCGAAGAGCGATATTGCCTCAATCTTGATGTTGATGGGACTGGCAAGGTCATTGCGGTTACGGTTTCGTTATTGTGTTGATCGTACTTGGTTGTAATGAAGGATATTTGAGAGCCTGTAGTTTAGTGATGCTCCACAATCCTTACCACAAGGGTCAAGTAGGCTAAATCCTGCATACATGAAAGCTTCCCTTTGAAGATATTTCCAGCTTCGACGCCAATCGTATTTAAAAGCCATTAGGAGACGCAAAGCCGAGGAGAGCAACACTCACAGCCCTTACTCAGACCTACTGTCCTGTAAAAAGCAATGTTTTATTATTCATAGCGACCAACGAGAGTTTTGGATTGACTGGACGTGGTGATCCTGCACAGTGCATCGAACAACGTCTCGTCAGTGCTTTGCAGCCGTCTGAGTCCACGGAAGAGTACGATCTCGAAACATTCTGGTGTGAGAATTAGGTGACAACACACAGCCGTGGCTTTCAAGGAATATCAAACGGTAGTACTAAAAGGAGAAATATATCAGAGATTTGTGGTTCCTTGACGTGGGATATTACGGATAGAAAAGGTAACTTACTCTGGCTTTTGATCTTGTTTGCCCTACCATGCCTGAGTTTGCTGATCGTAGAAACAGATAAGCAGAACAAGCACGCATACAAATGCGTTGTCCTGAGGTTAATTGACTCCGCGCGGGATCACGTAGAAAAGAGGAAGGGCCACCGCGGTGATATTCCAGAGCTGCTGCCAATGAGCTTCTGTGACTCCACTCACGATTGGAACAATACACGAGAAACATACAAAATGACAGGGAGTCGAAATCCAGGCGTGAGGAGCGCGAGATAGATCGTGTTTCTGACTAGGTAGACACAGGTGGAGAGGCAGAGAGCATCAGGGAGGTTCGAAAAGAAATGATGACAAGAGGACAACGACCGAAGATATCACGTCGAATGGAGTGATGCTGAATACCCATCTGCTCTGAAAGGGCACCCTGTGAAACCAGGGCGCACCTAATCCTGTCTCAACCCCGACCAGCGTACACTTGGACTTGAGCACCGTGAGTACACTATTGTGCGATAGCAAGTCCAACCTTTTCGTACGGTTCGTTCGTGGATCGTATCAGATTCATTGGCGCCAAACCAGAGACACATGGTCTTGGCTTGGCAGTCCAGCCCTACAGCTTCTATGCGCGAGTGCGCCTCCAGCCACACTTCCTTGATTGCCATCGCGACCCTTGGACGTCATCTCGGGCGAGCCGCATTCCAAGTTGCATACTCCGTCACATCCTCACACGAGCATTGTCAACATACCATCTAAACCCTCACACATGCAAAGGATCATGGACGCAATATCAAACCAGTTGTTCTCTTTTGAGCTGGGTGTCCAGCCCAATAAGGACACCTTCCAAGGCATTGCGGGCATGGTAAACAAAGGCTGTAAGTACACTCAGTGGCTCAGGCTGCCATGAATCAATCAGACTGACCCGGCATCTCTTTTAGTGACCGCTCTCGCAAGCCAAGGAAATGCTCTCCAACAGTTCACCGACACCCTCGAAGGCAACAAATTCATCTCCGGCGCTCCAGCCCCAGCCATACAACAACAGCTCACACAACCCCAAATCAAATACATCGAAGCAGCACCAACCCCTCAAGCAGCCAAAGCTCGCCGAGCCAAGATCTTGCGCGACCCCGTAGTATGGCAGATCAGCGAGAAGCAGTTGAAGGAGCTGCAATGGAAGCGAAAGCAGTTGCTACAGGCCCAGAAGAGGGAGCTAGAGCGCAAGAAAGCTGAGAGGGCGAAGCGTGGTCCGCCACCGAAATTAGGCCCGTCGAAGAAGAATGGGGGATCTTCGGCATCGTCACAGGCAAAGGCGCCCCAGTCGCAGGCTCAACAGCCTCAGAAATCAAACCCTGCTAAATCTGCGCAGAGTGGTGCCCCCGCGAAACCAAAGGCACCTGCTGCTAAGCCCGCACAAGCACCTAAAGCGCCAGCCAAAGCACCTACGAAGCCCCCGGCGAAGAAATAGGCTTGGCTATTATTTGATAAAGGCTGGAGATTGCACGTTTCCAAAAATTGATGACACACCTGCGATATGTTTCATTGAATAATTGTACAGCCATTTGTATACCACAGTCGCCATCGAGTCCTTTCCAGGATTGTATCATACGCGACTGCATGGCGAATCTTTGTCAAGAGAAAAGCGGATACTGTACCATATGTCTTGCTATCTATTCATGCTATCTATTCATGCTATCCGATACCGATTCAACACTACCTTTGCCCCGTCCAATGCTTTCTTTCCCTACCCGCTTTGTCTGACATTTTAACCAACACAACTAATATCATGGCCTAGCCAGGAGCGAGCAATGGTTATCGGCCCGTTACCAACATCATTCGGCCAATGATGGTAACCTTCCCATCTTGATCATCAGACAGGTTCTACTACCATTGGGCAAATCGAATACCTGCCCATTTTCAGAGTCGGACGCGGAAGAACATTACATCGAATCACCTCTGGCTATGCGTCGAGCATTGTTAATGACTGCTGCTCAATACCGATATTTGAAACATCCAACGTAGAGGACACTGCCCCTGCGCCCTTTAAGGTGTATGGTATATAAACGCCTTGTGGTGAACATTGTCTGCTTTCTGTCATCCGTCATATTGTAGCAGTCTTTTCAATTTCTGGAACCACAATGCCTCCTCCAAAAGACAAGCCAAATCCTCTAGCTGCACCAGGTAATACTGCCCCACTTCCTACCACCCAACCCAGAAATCCCCAATACCAACGACCTTCCAGGTGACGACTTCACCTCCACACTCCGTAGCGACGTCTACCCCGCCATCGACTCCAAGAACGCCAACCTCCACAGCAAAAGCGTCTTCATAGTCGGCGCCTCCAAAGGCATCGGCCGCGCCCTCGCCGTCTCCTACGCCCAAGCCGGCACCTCCAACATAGCCATCGGTGCACGCTCCGACCTCTCTGCCACCGAAGGAGCGATTCACGATGCCGCAAAAGCGAGCAAGAAGCCCGCTCCAAAAGTCCTGCAAGTCAGACTCGACGTGGCGAGTCAAAGCAGTGTGCAAGCGGCGGCAGCAGAGATTGAAAAGAGCTTCGGAGGACTTGATATCTTGGTGCATAATTCAGGCGCCTTCCATCCCCCGGCTCCCATCGTCGATAGTGATCCAGACGCCTGGTGGAACACATGGGACATCAACGTCCGCGGGCCCTACTTGGTGACTCGAGCTTTCCTGCCCCTCTTGCTGAAGGGAGGTGACAAAATCATTATCTATATGAGCAGCGTAGGTGCTTGGAGCACAGGCCCAGGATTAAGTGCCTACCAGCCCTCCAAGCTCGCACTCCTACGTTTCGCCGAGTTTGTGAGCGTAGAGTATGGCGAGCAGGGCGTGGTGGCGTTCTGTGTTCATCCTGGAAATATACCGGGCACGGATATTTTGGGACCAGGTGGGGTGCCTGAGGAGTTGAGACATGTGTTTACGGAGACGGTGGAGTTGCCGGGGAATACGGTTGTTTGGCTTACGAAGGAGAGGAGGGAGTGGTTGGGTGGAAGGTATGTTAGTTGTACGTGGGATGTGGAGGAGTTGCTTGGGAAGAGGGAGGAGATTGTCAAGGGGGATAAGTTGAAGGCTGGGATGAGACTGTGAGAGGGTGATGAGCTGATAGTGCTCCGACTGGCTAGTCTGACGGTATAGATTGGCACGGGGTGGGAGGACAATATTTGAAATGTGCAACCTTCTAAGATGCGCCCAGCAATTGTGATCTATCATCGCTTTGTATCTCTGAGGAATTGAATCACATTGCATAACGGAGCAGATCACAGAATCTTAGGCTGATAAAACCCTCCCCCATTTGGTAATCACGTACATTAGACTTCTGAGCGGCTGCGTTTCTTCGAATGCATGGTATGAATGCTAGATTCCATGTTATGTACCTATGCTCATCATATCATCATATATTACCTCGTCATCAATTCATCTTACCACTTTCCAATGCGCCTCCTTCATCCCACTCATCCTCGTCCCAATCGCTGCTTCCTATTTTCCTTCCCACCCATATACCCACCGCAGTGATCAACACCCCTCCCAAGAACCACCTCTCGAACCAGCCATCGACCCAGGTCACTCCTTCCTTGCCTCCCAGAGCTCCTAGACCTTCTCCAATTACTGCTCCAGGCATCATTCCTCGTAACATCAAGGCGGCGCTGATCACGTAGGTACCGCATATTTGCGACACGACCAGGGCGAGGTTGGCTTGTATAGTCTTTAACAAAGAAGGCAGGAACCGTGTGACGAGATGGAATGTCTGCATGACGGACGAGAAAGACGCGAAGAGGATAACTCCTGACAGTAGGAACGAGATCTGGCGAGCCCAGGCTGCTTGGTCGAGATGCGGATCATAGTGTTTCGCCAGAAGAGCGAGAACGTTATTGACGGGATCTGAGGACGTGAAGGACTCGGAGGTGTACTTAGCCGACGACAACGAGCGGCGGACGAATGTTAGGCTGGTAGTGGCTATACGGTAGAGGCAGAATAGGGAAAAGAGGTAGGAGGCAGTGATGAGGACGCGACCAGCGGCTGTACGCGAGCGGTGCTGTTGTTGGAGACGGCTCTGAAGGTTAGAGTGTGAGGCAGAGAGGGAGGCAGCCATCGTTTCAAGGCCCGAGATCTCGAGGAGGAGACTCTGCCGCTCTGTAGTGTCGGCGTTGCCGCGTATTGAGCCAACGGCTCTTTGGAAGAATGATTCTGTTGGAGCATCCGATAATTTACGCTCAAGAGCACGAAGTCGGGAGCGCTTGGCCTCGAGCATGTCCCTTGTCGCTTCTAGCCCGGCAGCTTTGCGGCCAACTGAGGCCTCGGAGACTGCTTTTGGGCGCGAGAAGAAGTTTTGCCATGGTGAGCTGACTGAAGCAAATCCGGATAAAAGAGACATGACAGATATCCCTATGACCCCAATGCGTTCGAGAGACGCCTCGCTCAGACTTTGAGATCTCTCAGTGGTAGAGCCTTGGCCGAGCCGGTGGAGCAACCACTGTCCGCTCCACCAAAAAGCCAACAGCCATGCGGTGAAACCAAGCATTTGTAGTAGCCATGCTAGTTTCAATCGACCTTTTCCACTTCCCGTAAATTCGTATCCTGCGGCCGAGATAACTGAGTGGATTTCGAGGAAGGGAATTGCAACTATCAATTGGAATAGAAGCAGCAGGATAGTGCCTTTGAAAGCGAACCCACGAGCCGTGGGATTGACAGTATTAGATATCTCGCATAGTATAAGCTCCACGAGTACTGCAGCCAGGGCAATGGTCGACGAAAAAGTCAGCGCTGATAGACGTTTGATGGTAGACCGAGCATGACCGCTGTTGGGGGAGAAAGGACGAGTGAGCGCGCTAGTTTTCAATGATGTGACTTCGCCTGAGAGGAATGGAAATAGTTTTTGCAGGACCAAAGTCGACACGAGTAAGAAGGTCGCAATGAAAGGTAGTGAAGAAAAGACTATGGCCGTCGAGGCCGGCATTGTACTCGGTTTGCACTCATCGCAATCGTCGCCAGTGGGGAGCATGGACAGAGGAGATAGACAGAACGACAAAAGTCATGGGCCCGAGCTGCATGAGGTTCTGAATTCTCGTAGCAGCGGTCAGCAGAAGACAGCTTGAGTTCTTGGACGAGGTCGCAAAGCGTAGGCATGTTGGGTCAATACTACCACCTTGGCTATGCCCTTTTAGGGCCTAGTTTTAGCCCGAAGATTATCCGACTAAACCCTGCCCGTGTGTATCGCTGTCTCGTTGTCTCGTTATGAAGGAGAAACTCGGCTTCTGCCTTACTTGAAATGAACGAGTATGGCTCATACTTGAGCAAGCTTGGGTGCAAGTGGGTAATGAAAGCTGATGCAGCCAGGCAGCCGGGTTTGAGGCTAATCCCTCGAAGCCTTTCAGGAGAGCATGGAGAAAGCCCAAATGAGCAGGAAAGACAACAATACAAGGTAAAACCTTCAAAAGCGTGACTTGGTCTACCCACTCATCCCACAAGCAGCGAGGACGAGTTTTGGGCATTTGGCCAATTGAGTATCTTTCAAGTCCCCGCCACTCTTTTACTGCTAGCGACGCGGCTCAACATGTTTGGAGGTTGGACATGGTAGTGGTGGAGAGATCTTTGGAGCAAAAATATTCTAGTAAGATAAGTAGCAAGGCTTGTTGGCTTGAATAAGATTGGATTCGGCGGTCACCAGAAAGACTCTCATTCTTGGCACGTTTCTCTGTGAGGCTTGTACCAAGTAGAGGCATATTATCTCGCTCTGATCAGGGCATCTGAGGCCAGTGCTTGTTCACAACAACCCTTGAGTGGCAGAGTCCCAGCTTCTACTTACATCTTTCACCACTGCCAGCCTTGGTCATAAAGCCTACCGCTCGCAATCATGGGGGATTTGTGAATGTCTAAAAGCAGAATAACAATATCAGCAACGCACTAGGTCAAGGCTTGCAGCAGCGACGCAAACAATGCAGACTGCGCAATAATCTTATCGGAGGAAGCGACACATTGAGTCAACGCAAGCAGTGCGGCTGAAGCTAACATGCTTAAACAAAGACGTGAAGATGCCATGTGCTGAGGTGGTACCCCACAGGTTATGGTTGCCGAAAATGGAAAATGGACTGTGATACCACATAAGCGAAAGGCTGAGCGCTCAAGCGCCAATGGGCCATGGGCCCTTCTAGTGGCCTTCTGGAAGTCCCAAGTTTCTGGTTAAAGACAATTCAAGCATCACAACACATGGCAGCTGACTGTATCTCACACCATTGTCCGAATGGTAATCTAATGGGTTCTTCCCTATCTTTGACTCATCGCCTGAGATTATAGAAGAGACTCCTTGAACATAATCACGGAAAGGTATGGCATGGAATGGAAATTTGACAAGAGTGTTGAAGCAAGACTATGAGTCTGAAGTCGCTGAGGAGCGCAATACGGCCGATGCAACAATTACTCTGATTGTTAGCTTGCATCACGCTCACCGTCCTGTTGATGGATAAACATGCGGTAACAAATCAAGGTTTCTAGGCATGCTCAGCATGCAAGCAAAAGGTGTTCCAGACCGTGGTTGGAAGCGGTCGATTACTCTCGTACTCTACGAGTGAGTCGAATGACAAAGAAAGGATTGCTTTCAAAGCAAATCTGCATCAACCCCGCAGCACTGTCAATGTGCACGAGGGGCAGTACCTTATCGTAGCATTCCGATTACATGATATGGCACCAAGACAAGGATGTAGAGCAAGACACAAGAGACAAGGAACTAGGGACGCGAAGCATACGAGTACTGGCAGCTCGCGGAAGTTACTCCTGCCTCCGCTTGGACGACTTGGTTATCTTTGCGAGATTTGCGAGATGCGGGGGCGGTGTTTGTTTGAGAGTGCGAGGCAGAGTGCGTCGAGTGCGACTGCGGGTCGGAGCAAGAAGTCGCCCGATTTGTGCCCATGCCCTATGAGGCCTAATTCTAACCCTGGTGCCCCAAACCTGTCGCCTGGCTGGCCCGCAAGAGTAAGGTAATGTACGCGAGCTACGCTGTTGATCCCTACCACTGCTCGCTTTCGTTCCTCGTCGTTACGTGTCTTTTGCACCGCAAATTCGCAGGCTCCCTTCAAGGGGGCATTAACATTGGGAGCCCATCTGGCAATGTTACGTGATTTGAAACAGGAACGTGGTTCGCAATTTTCCTTTGTGGACAGAGCTTCTATGAGTACATGGTCCTTCATTATGGTGCAATCGTTGAGAGGATTGCATCTTGTATAGTAATGCGAAAATTAAAGGTGTCATATTTATATACTTTTCAATTGGATTTCTCAGCTTGTGCCAGAAAATCCGAGACAAAGGATTGCTGCCGAAGGATGGAGTTGTAATCATCCTCCACCACTCCGCAGCCCCTGTGCAACAAAAGTCAAGGCAACCATCAAAGAACACTGAACAGACAGGGTGATTGAATTGCCGTATCCGTAAATTACCGTGACATCGAGATGTCATAGTGATGAAGTAACGTTGCAAAGAGCGGCATGCGAGCTTTGCGAGAACGAGCAATTCAACGCATACGCAGTACGCTGCCCTGTATTCCTAAAGTAGCGCTGTTATGCAAGAGCAGAAATCGCTGCCTGAAAGCCAAAAGTGGACTGTCTGGGTTTGGTGGTTGGAAAGTCCGGAGTCGGTCAACAGTTTGCTGCCATACTGCTAGATTGCTAAATTGCTGTGTGACTCAGCCCTGGAGCAAACGTGTCAGAACAGAGCATGCGGGCTGTTGATTCGTTAATTTTGCTGCTTCGGACATTCGTAAGCTGATCTGAGTCGCGAACCTGCGACGCATGGCGGAGGAAGCGGTGAGATAACAGGCCGTGAGTGTGCGCTAAACTCTTTCAAGTAGTCGCTTCGCTCGCACTGCGAAAAATCCACTCGGATTAGAAATGTCCGCTGTGTTGTGCTTGGCAAAGCCCTAACGGCTGGAGTTTGTGGCTTTGTCTCCGCAGGCCGGATGTTACTGCTTACCATTCGGTCATTAGGATTACAACGCTACCGAATGAGACAAGCTGAGGAAGCATAAAGGAACACTGAATCCTCTCGTCAAAATGCATCTCACTCTCAGACAAAGCATAAGCAAACATAGAAGAACAAAGACTTCTAATATCCTGCAATTGCAACTACTACACTTCTCAAACTTACACAAGCCGCCTTGGACCCAATTGGCCAATCGACCTACTCAAGCCTTACTGCCTGATTGACTCATCAACAAATTTACTCCAAATTCAATACAAGATGCCTTCAAGCCTCCGAAACCAGATTCTTCCCTCCACTACACCAGTATCACCCATCACCAGAACACTTACTGCATCTCCACCACAAAAGAAGCAGAAGATGTCTCTCACCCAAACCTACTACGTGGCACACACTGCCCGGGCTAAGCTCTCCAAGGAGGCTGCCCGAGGCGATCATGACCTCCGCCTTTTGGTTGGACACGCCAACCTCCTCGATGGTCTCATGCTCGATCTCGCCAACGCTGAGCGAGAACAAGAAAGCTGGTTCAACCAGACCGTCAAGAGCAACACCAAGGCCGAAGAGCCGAAGCACGTCCAATGGGCAGACACCATCCCAGAAGAGCTAGAGGAAGCAGTCGAGGAGGAATTCTATGCTGAGGACTCAGACAGCGAGAGTGAAGCAGATGACGAAGAGGAGGAGATGGATTATGCACAGCCAATGCAGCTACAGAAGGTTGCTCAAAGCCAACCTCGCATTTTCAACACTGAAGTCGATGAGGATGAGGATATGGAAGATGATGAGTTTGATGACGACCTAGCTCTTACCCGCACATCGTCACATCAAGCACCACTTTCACCACCAGAGCTCCTTCACGAGGACTCAGACTCAGAATCAGACGACGACTCAATGCCACCATCACCACCACAAACTGAAATCCCACTCGATGCATTCTCGCAAGCACAACGAAAAGAAGCCATCGCGACCACATCATTCTATCAAGACAAGTCAGACTCGCCAGCCTCGCTACCAGAGGCGGAACAAGCTTCCTTCTTCGACGAGGGCTATTACCTTCCTCAACGGCGACAACAGCAAACAGCTATCGCTGCCTACTAGGCAACTAGCTATGTTCTGACGACGTTTGATTGAAGCGATTCAGCGCAATAATACCCGGGCGAGCATTGAGCGATCTTCTTGTGCAAAATTTTCATTGGTTCGATATGGACATACTCTACTCAGATGGCTCTGGAGGATTACATAGAAATTTCAGCTGTTGCTCTCCCTAATAGAGGTTGAGACTTCAGAAAAATCAAAAGACAATGTTCAAAACCATCACTATTCATCCATCTCCTGCTTGCATTTATCGTATTCGTGATATTCATTGCGGTAATCGCTGCGAAAATGAGTCATCCCATCCCTCCCTCTCCACTTCTCAAGCTATTGATTCCAAACACTAGCCTTTGATGGCTTGCGGTTCATAATCGTTGTAGGTTCGGAGCAAAGACCGATGGATGATTCACACATGCATAAATCTCAATTATGTTTATGTGCGCTGATCATCGCATGTAGGAGACTTTTAACGTCCGAGAGACGGAGAGAAGCATTTGGTGAACTTCCGTTCCGAAAGATCCTTGCTAGGCTCTGCTAGGTAAGTATGATTTCATTTCTTGGCACGCTTTTGCGCGACTTTGATCTCGTGCGGTCGAGGTGGATGAAATGGTCAAGTCTTTGGAGCAGAAGCTCGTCTACTGCACAGCAGATGCCCTGCCACTACTAGATATATCGACATGAGGCAACATTGCATGCTGTTGTTTCTCTAGAATGGACAGATTGTTGTCTGATCCACAAGTGCTGTGGCCAAGCGAACATTTCCATCTACCCCACACTGCTGCGAATTTTGTCTCGTTTGTCTGTTATCCGCACCTGGATAACTAGGTCTGATTTCATTGCTCTCAACAAAAATTACCATTTTTATGGCATGATGTGCCGGGTGGACTGGTTACCTTTGGGGCGATTCCCTTGACCTTCGGACTCCATCCATTGTAGAGTAACTTCAAGCCCTCAGGCTCCACTGCCAAACCTTGAACAACAAACACAAGCAACATCACAGGTATCCGGCAACTCATCAGATCGGTATTCATCAAGGCAATGCCTCCCTCCTCATCGCCATCGCCTAATACTTCCCCCTCCTCAAACTCCTCCGATTCTGACCTTCGAAGGGTATCCTTGTCCCAGCAGACCGTACCGGAAGATAGCAGACCCGATGGATCAGAAACAGGTGTTCAGGTAGCGAGGCCTAGTATATCGTTTGCCAGTGCAGGTACAGCAAGTGATGGAAGACGTTCCTCTATACAATTCGCCCCAAGTGCTGAGTTACCTGTGCGTCCTTCGAGGCCGAGACAACCTTCTATGAGGCTGCAGGGGAGATTGTCGTCGCCGCCACCACCGTCGTGAGTGATTCTTTCCCGATGTTGCTCCTGGCCTTGGATTGCTCTTTCCTGGTATGAATTCCTGCACATGACATGATACTGGTCCTTGCACACTGGATCCTTGATTGGAAGTCGCGCCTGCTGTTTATATACCTCTATATACTCTGAATAATTGCGTGTCATTCTATCAAACCGTTCCCATCATCTTCAACGCTTCACATCCAAGATAACCGAAACACAAGATGTCAGGGTTCGATACCCCTCTGCAGCCCACTGTGGGCGACCCTGCAACCCTCAACAATGACCCACCCCCTCTTCCTCCCCTGCGTACATCAGTCCTGAAAGACAAACCCATACCTCCGACCTCTGAGATTGTTTTCCATGGCAGCGGCGCATTTCTTGGCTCAGAATTTCATGAGCTTCAAGCTGCACAAGATTATCATGAGGAGCGATACCATCGTCAGCCCATTTCTGGACGGCAGAGAACAATCCAAGCACTCAACTGCGCTGATGAGCATGGGCTTACCAACAGCAACGAGAACAGTACCTACAAGACTCGCGTATGTTTTGATACCTTCGACAACGAACAGGCCACCGACATTTCGTTCACCCTTGTCTGCAAGCATAAGGACTACAGATATTCTCGCCGTTCCCGGTACGTACACTTCGCTATTGTCTTATGGCTTGATAGCGCGCCCTTTCTGCATTAGCATATAGGTCAACGGCCACGCAAGTCACCAAATTATGGGAAAGTGGCACTAGGAACTGCACTTTTGGTTTCTAGACTACCTTACTGCAGTCTTAGCGAAATTACAACTTGTGATACGTGCTGACCTGGCACGCCCTCTAGCACGTTCTTGTGCGGCAATGATGAAAACGACTATTCCGAGTTCGCTCTCGAGTGGCTGGTGGACGACTTGGTTGAAGATGGTGACGAGATCGTATGTCTTCGTGTTGTCGACGAAGACAGCAGCATCAACAGCAAGGATAGCGTAGATCGGGAATCATACAAGAAAGAGGCACAGGAGCTACTTCAGAAAATTCAAGAGAAGAACGCAAACGGCAAATCCATCAGCCTTGTCCTGGAGCTCGCTGTTGGCAAAGTGGAAGACATGATCCAACGCATGGTACATGGATCAGTCCCATGTTGAATCACTCAAAACGCTGACTGCCATGCAGATCAAAATTTACTCTCCTGTCTCCCTCATCGTGGGAACTCGTGGCCGTGGTGGGATCCAAGGTCTCCTCCCTGGCTCCGTCAGTAGATATTGTCTCCAAAATTCACCGGTTCCTGTCATCGTCGTCCGCCCAGAAGACAAACGCAGAAAAAAACGCGAAAAGCGTTCTGCCCAATCAGCAAGCTCGGTATACACCTCTCTTCTCGACCAGAGTGCCACAAGCGGCCAGGAACCTTCTCCATTTATTTGGCTTCCGGATGCTGTATTCGGGTTGGGAGGTCAAGCAACCGGAGTTGAGAGCTCTGCCGTGGCTTCGGCAATTGGAGTTCGGCCAGATTGGGATGGTGAGCAGACTACTGAGAGACAGCGCAGTACTGTCGAGGTTGGTGTAGACGAGGCCATGGATGGACTACTTGATCAATCCTTTGAAGCCGCAGCAGCAGCGGGGAATCTGGAAACGCCGAGCCCAATGGGTCCGCTGATGATGGACGTCGTGGATTATGATGTACCAGAAGTGGATCTGGGAAGCCCAGCCCTAGGTCCCGTTGGTGGTGATGAGATTGTGCAAAAAGGTGAGGGCCAGTCACAGACACAAATGGTCAGCGATGAGGATGAAGTGGAGCGCATCAAGGCTCTCAGCCTCACCGAGTATAATGAGGCTCTATTCGAAAAGAGCAAAGGTAAAGCGAAAGAAGAACCAGATGCTGAGACAGACCTCGAAGGACGGATGGCTCTCAATTTAGCCCAATTCCAAGCAGCTGATGCAGCCCATTTAGGGAGGGAACCGAAAGCTGAGGATGACTTGGAGAAGATCAAGGCCGAGAACCTGGCCACTATTCAAGCTGCCAACAAGGGTAAGGGGAAAGAGAATGAGAGTCAGCTTTGATGCATGTAGTATGCGTGGGGCATTGGGAAGTGGGCTTGGGACTATTGGTTATGGTTTTAGCATTAACGATGGCATGATGTGGGAGGGGTCTTTAGCTGACTATAGCATTACCATTGGCGTTTGAGAGATACAAGTGGCCAGTATTGAGGAGTCTGCAGGCTGACCTAGCATACTTTTAGCTTTTGATTACTAGTGCATGTTAAGCAAGCACAGATTGCATTGCCTAGACTCCATGCAAGAGAGTGAAATACCCTTCATGAATTCTAAAGACATTGGGTAAGACTCGCGAGTTGACGGGTAAGAGTTCTCGCTACACACAATTCAGCTGCTCTTTTACCCTTATATGGTTTATTTTTTCATTCTACTGGGGCTGCATTCGGAACCAGGACCAAGATCTTCGTTTTCTCATGCTAAAGCCATTTGTATTGGGTTTTCGTTGAACATGGTAACCTGTGAATCGAAACCGTTCTCCATTCGCCTACATAAGGTAACTATCAATCAGCCACTCACGCTACCCCCCCTCCAAACCCCACAGGCCTCTTC
>JASZXT010000012.1:0-101018 GCA_035521555.1 Lecanoromycetidae sp. Uapishka_2
CCTTCCCACCCGACCAATCTCGCATACGCCTCGTCTGTGGACTGAGCAATTTCTGGTTGGTGTTTTGAGTTGTGTATGTCGGCTGTTTGGGGGGTTAGGTTAGGGGGTAGGCTGGTTTTTGAGACCTGGGGTTAGCAAGGGAGGGAAGACGGACTTTGTACTGCTAGTGGGAAAATTTCTATGATTTTACGCGGGAGCCTTTTAGTTGCTCGCGGAGGCAGAGGATGTAGCGTTGTAGTGCGGCTTTTATGGCGCAGTAATTTGCGCAGCGGAGGATGGGGACGAGGGCGAGGCTGGAGGTTGTGCTTGGAGGGGATGTTAGCTGTTTTTCTTTTTCTTTTCGTTTAGTTTGGTTGATGGGATAGGTGAGGATAGCATACTTGATAAGAGCTGATTCGTCGGTTTTGCTCTATAGGAAAGGCAAGAAGGCGTTTGTGAGGGCGAGGTAGCTGAGGTAGTTGGTGTTGAGTTCTGTTCATGTCGACGGTTTCTGGTTTGGAGAAGTCGAAGCCTCTTTGGATCCCGGCGTTTATGAATACGCGATCGAGATCGGTGTGTGTTTTGGTGATGCTTTGAGACGTTAATATGAGGTTGAAAAAATAGAAAATTGCGATATAGTCTGCTTTCGTCTTGTGTTTCAGACTCACTTGGTAACAAAATTCGTGATTTTTTTCGAGCTCGGTGATATCGAAGGGTACGGCACTAGATTTGTCTCTACCATGCTCATGAACACACGCTTCGAGCTTTTCTTTTCTTCTACCAACAACGATGACAGAGCGACCCTCTTGTACAAGGCGGGGGGCCAATGCTCTCTCAATCCCACTCGTGGCTCCTATAACTAGCACCTTCTTATATTGGAAAGGCATGATAATAGTCGAAAGGTTTTCAAGATCGAAGAATGATATGTAAACCCTTGAAATATGATGATGACTGGAGAAGATGTGAAGTGTTTGTAGTATGGAAGTGCGTTCTAAGGTTTAACTTCATGAGTGTATCTAGAATGGCTGTGTTCGCTATTTCCGGATTGAGCACGGTAAGGATCAACGGTGAGGATTGGAAAGTTCTGGAGTTGAAGTTCTGTTACATGGGATGGGTCAGTGTTTTCTGCCAGAGACAAATAAGCAGACGCAGATGCAGTGCAAGAATCTCATAAATAGGCCAAACCCCGAATGTTCTTCTAGATGGTAGACGTATAACAGCAAAGAAGAATGTAGAAATGTTTTACAACTACTGTCAATGCCATGTCTATGGAATCATTAACGTTATGTCCAGTACTCCTCATACCCAGTGCCATCCAAGCTCCCTAAAGTAGTCATCGTAAAGTTCCAACAATATCCTCAGAAAATCCCATTAACAATGTTCGAACCGATCGTAGCACCAGCGCCGAAGATAGCTATGATAATATCAGCACTCGGCTTCAAACAATGCCCTACCAACACTCAGACTTACCAGCATTACCCATTTTCTTTCCAAATTTCTTCCCATTGGCATTAAGCTTGCTTTCCGGCTTTGGAGTAGCGCCACTGCTACTCTGGCTCACATCCAGTGGCATGTTACCATAATTTATCTGCATAGGTGGAGGTGGAGGACCGTTCTTCTTTTCATCAACAATAGCGACATAGCTTCTTGGGAATATCCCTTCCATCCCGGTGCGCTCATTGCGTCCTTTTGCCCAGTCCGCATTCATGAATTCAGTGATGAAGACTCGATCATTAGGCTGGATGGCGAGGTCACCTGCATCTGATGGATGGTATTCGTAAAGAGCTGAGGCTGTAGCCAAGGTTGCAGGCGCTAGAGGAGTCCCGTAGGCTGGTGGAGGGAGGGGATGTACTGGTGTAGGAGCGTAGAAGTTGTTTTGCTTTTCGTTCAGGGATGCGTTATTCAGTTGGTTGACTGGAGGTGAAAGGGGAGTGGTCTGTGTGGGAGCTGGTGTTGGAGCTGGACTTTGGAGGGGGGCGTGGAGACTGGTCTGAGCGGGGAGTTGTGAGAGGAAATTCGAAAGTTGTTGAGGCGTAATGACGCTGGAATCAGTGAGGAACTCAAGTTCCTAGAATTTCATCAGCTACTATGTCCTCCTGTATCTCAGAGCGATGAGCTTACGGTGCGAATGTTGCGCAGTGATCTATTGGTCATCGCCGCGCTCTGCTCTTCCATGTTGCGCATGATGGCTGAAGGTTGGAAATCTTTATGGTGTCAAACCATCGATTGTGGAGTTATCTATACCACGGACGTATGAGGGTATGATCAAGATTAAGAAATGTAGAGAAGAGAAAGCGATGAAGAGTTCATTTATCGTCGTCGTCCTGGTTTCACACAGCCACTTCGCCTAGAATACTTGGCACTAGCACTTTCGGGCACATTTATTGCCAAGCTCGCCAAGCAACGCTCTTGTGGCTCCGATGTTTAGCGCCTCGGGTTATGAAAAAGGAAACGTGTGCGAGCCCAGGAACCTTTTTACACTCGAAAGGTTCGCTTTTTGGTGGGGATTCTGAATTTCAGCAACAATTGCTTACACACAATAGAGAGCAGTGGCAGTGTCTTCAGAAATTGGTAAATGTACGGCATGAGGAGAGACTTGACCCATGCTGGAGAATTTCTTGTGTGCCTGTGGCTGGCCTGTCGTCAAATCGTCTCGGGTACCGATGTGCCAAATACAAACAAGTTGTGCCAAATAAGAACAAGTTGGTGTCTGAAACAGAAAAATTGTGTAGCTTTTAAAGACCTCTACCCACATGTAGCTAGCTGGATCTCCTTGAGATGTTAGGAATTCGAAAGCAGAGACTACAATTCAGCTAGCTAGCTGGCCTGACAAATATAGCGATTGGATGTATAGGAATTAGCTAGGCAATTACGAACCCTTAAACTAGAACTTCAGTCCCTAAACGGCTGCAGCATGAGCGCTCATCCACATAGCGAAGGCTGGAGGGTTTCTCGTCTGCATGAATACAGTCCCTGGTCCTGAGAATTTGCACACCAAGCCTTCTCCGCTGCTGATACCGGAGATGATGCCTCCGCTTGCAACGCGCTCCATCACGTACTTACAATTCCAGGCGACCAAATGTCCATTGTCAATGATGTACTTTTCGCCTTCCACAAGCTGCGTTACATGTCAGCGGATTGTAAGAGAAGTCGGCCAGGGAAAGGCTCACGTCTTTCCTGATGATAGCACCAAAACTCGATATCCACAAGATACCGATTCCACTAATCTTGTAGACGAAGAGTCCTTCGCCCGAGAACATAGCTTTGCTGAACCCCTGATTTTTCATCTCTTTGACCACTCCTTGGGTGCAAGCCATGAATGCATCTTTCCCTACGTTCCATGCTTCTTTACCTGTGAGTCGCAAGGTCGTGATGTCTCCAAGGAAGGGTGGCGCGAAGAGCAGCTCTCCAGGACCAGTGTAGGTCGATGTAGCAATTTCACCGCCAGCAATAAGTTTCTTCATCGAGAACTTAATAGCACCTTTGAGAGTGACTGTGGGTGACATAGCAATCATAATGCCTGGAATTTAGAGTCAGATAGACCATTCACAAGATCAGGAAGTCATAGCCCACCTGGCTTCGCGTGCAGAGGACAACCCATAGCCAATTGCAGGGTGATGATAGTATTGTTGTCTCTATGGCTGATACGATAGCTCCCACCATTAAACGTTCCCACATCGTCTTGTGTAGCAGATGCGCCTGTGAAATGGCCCTGCGCCGGCGCCCCGCCGGGCATTTGAGATGACTGATTTGTGTTCAACGGTGGCTTTTCCGGCGCTTTTGTCAATTGTGCAAATTTTTGGGTAGCAGCGCCGACTGCGGCTCCAACGTAACCTCCAGATGGAGGAGGGTCCTGATACGCCTCAGGTGTAGGCTTCTTCTCTGGTGTAGCGAGCTGTGGCGCGGGCTGTGGGGGAGGGGCAAAAGATTGTCTATGGCCGTTGCTGGCATACTGTTGCTGGGGTGGAGGCGGAGGGTACGCCCCGTTAACGGACGGTGAGGGTTGAGAGGGAGGAGGTGGGAACGATTGTGGAGGTGGATATCCCGGTGAGCCTGGCCCCGGTGGTGGAGGAAATGACTGGCCTTACTTCTATTAATTAAGCCGATGCAGTGCAGTGGTAGACCCCATACCTGGTGGCGGATAGGTCCGACTTTCTTGATACCCACTTGGAGGTGCTATGAATCCCTGTCAGCATCGTAAAGTCCAGAAGAGTTCCTACGATTTGAAGACGAACGAGGATAGTAGCCATTGTTTGGTGGGGGACTGCTTTGCCCATAGCTTGGTGGTGGAGGGGTTGCCATGTTTTGAAGAATCTGTGGGATAACGCCTTGCAAATCCACAAGATGGGTATTGCGAACGATAGCCTACAAGAGCAAGGCGGTAGGGCGGTCTGAATAGAAGAGCTTCGAAAGAACGAAGCAGGCAATATGAAACTCAGTGAAGAGCTCAACAACAGACGCAAGAGGGTATGGAAATGTGACCTAGACACTTGTAAAGAGCTCCCACATACTTAAGCTTGGAGCTCAGAGAGGGGCAGATGAGTATGTAGCTATTCTTGTATTATGTGCCAGAAATAGGTAACTACTGGCAGGCATCCCAACCGCATGGAGAGCTGCAGCGTCCATCCGAGTGGTCCATGCCTGGAAGTGAGGTTGCGGGGCGCTTTGCTTAGCGCTGACTCGGGCGGCTAAAGTCCCGTCTTGGGGCCACACAACCGGCCTCATGCAAGACTTCCAAAGCTCATGCTCTTCGTGGATGCCATTCGTGGATTAGAACCAGGCTTCAATTTCACGTGGAAGTACTGACTGTTCTGTTCCTTCAATATGTTGAACGCAAGTTGGTGGTTGCCGCAGCCCATCTTCTGCGGCCTTGCCAAGCGTACTGATCTCGCGATGTAAAAAATCTCCAAATGAAGTTCCAACGGAACTCAAAAACTTACATGAGTACTCTCCCTCTGGCTGATGAACAGCTCGTTACTGTCAACATTCCTTCAACGTTTGTCTTATAGCTCGTGCAGTCATCAACGCTATCCTCGGTATCTGTTCGGCCTGATAGGTTTACAAAATATTCCCATTAACTCTGGAAGTTTGCTGTACATTGCTGTCGAACACAATTTCGAATTTTTTCTATATCATGGATGATAGGACACTTGGCGTCTTGGGAGGCGGCCAGCTGGGCCGTATGCTTGTTGAAGCCGCAAACAATCGAAACATTTCTGTTGCTATTCTCGACAAGGAAAATTCCCCCGCAAAGCAGATCAACGCCCATCGAGGGGTCGTTGGATCATTCGCTGATGCGGAAGCCATACGCAAGCTCGCAAGCGAATGCGATATCTTGACTGTGGAGATCGAACATGTCGATACGCAAGTGCTCGAGGATCTAGAGAAGGAATCGCTGGCTAAAGGGAAGAGACTTGAAATCCACCCAAGCTGGCAAGCCATTAGGACAATTCAAGATAAGTATCTACAAAAATTGACTTTAGAAAAGGCCAACGTTGGTCTCGCCAAGTCAATACCCATCGACACGGCTTCAGAAGAGGCCATGCAGACTGCTGCAAACATCTTGGGTCTTCCATTCATGCTCAAAGCACGTAAAGGAGCGTATGATGGGCGCGGCAATTACCCCGTGAGGTCGGCTGAAGACTTCAAGCCTGCATTACATGCCCTGAGAGATCAACTCCTGTATGCAGAGCAATGGGTTGATTTCAAGAAGGAGCTTGCCGTTATGGTCGTCAAAACAGAGGACGAACCGGACCCTTCGAAATGGAGTTCCAGCACTTTGTCTTACCCCACCGTGGAGACAGTACATGAAGATAGTATCTGCAAGCTTGTCTTTGCACCAGCTCGAGACCTCTCAAAAGGGACAAACAGTGTCGCGCAAGAAGTAGCTAGAAAGGCCGTTGCCAGTTTCAAAGGCAAAGGAATCTATGGCGTCGAGATGTTCCTACTGGGTGACAATATAATCTTAGTCAATGAGATCGCCCCTCGGCCTCATAACAGCGGTCACTACACAATAGAAGCATGTCGAATGTCGCAGTATGATTCTCATCTACTTGCGATTCTTGAGCGCCCAATAGCGGATAAGGGACTACAGCTAGTAAAGCCTGCTATTATGCTCAATATTCTCGGTGGTTCGGATCCAAAATCATTCTTAGAACTTGCAAATGCCGCAGATGCTATTGGAGCCAAGGTACATCTTTATGGAAAAGGTGATGCGACCAAAGGGCGGAAAATGGGTCATTTGACCGTACTTGGTGATACCATGGAAGAAGCAGAGCAGATGATTCATCCTCTCATCGATATCGCTATTGATATCCGTGCTGGCCGACCGATTCGACGGACAAATAATACCAGCACTAAAGCAAAGAACAAGCCTCAACCTGTCGTCGGTATCATCACAGGCTCAATATCCGATCAGCCGCACCTCGAGGCCTGCTACAAGATTTTTGATGACTTCGGTATTCGGTACGAAAAGGGTATCAAATCCGCCCATCGCACTCCAGACGCCATGGCCGAGTACGCCAAAACTGCCGCATCTCGAGGCATCAAAGTCATAATAGCGGCAGCTGGGGGTGCTGCCCATCTTCCGGGCATGGTTGCTGCCTTCTCGAAATCTGTTGTAGTTGTTGGGCTACCGATAAAACCAACGATTGGCGATGGTATGGATAGTCTGCTGAGTATGACGAATATGCCAAGGGGTGTTCCTGTTGCTACTGTTGGGATCAATAATTCCACGAATGCTGCGTTGACTGCGGCGAGGATACTTGCTGCGGATGATCAGGGGGTTAGGGAGAAGTTGGAGGAATATGCGGATCGCGCTGGGGAGGAGTCGCTGGAGAATGATCGGAAGTTAGGGGAGGACAATTGATATATCTTATAGGAAATCAGTAAGAGAATCAAGATCTTAGAAGTTTTTCAATATAGCACGTGCTTCATTTGCTTGCTGCTAAATCAGCGAGACCTCCTAGCAAGGCAAGACTTGGACGGAAGGCTGTGGAAAAGGTCTCAAAATGGCACAATGGGTATGTGAAAAACGCAGAGCATGTACAACTGTTGTTGAATGTGACTTGCGGGAGAACCCTCAGGCCTCGATGGGTTTTGTGACAGTACTGCGAATTAACCCCCTAAGCTTTGCAATATACGAAAGATAATGGTTCAACGCAGGCAAACCTGGCCAGGAAATGAGCTAGCCGACGAATGATTTTTGAATTGCATTCTTAGTCTTTTGTTATATTACAATGAGTGCCTCACTCGTGCCAGCTTTTGATTAAAACCTCATGAAGCATCGAGCAAGATGTGTGAAAGCCGATATAACCAGCACCCGAGGACCACTTCTAGGTCTGTTGCCTCTTTCTCTTACCGACTTGTGCTGAGTAGCCAGTCTTGATAGCGCTCACACTCCTCCGGCTCCCACAAGAATTGCATGTGACGAAGTATAGTCGGTTTTCTCCCTTGTTTAGTTGGGTATCTTGATTTCTGCACGTTTTGCACGTTACATATTCGCCTCGAAGTACATTAGCATCGTTTATATGGATCGAAGCAACATTTATGACTCACCGATATATCTCCTCAGCACGTTCTCTATCTGCTTCTGCTGAAACCTTCCCTTGATGACCAATCTCCTTGATCCGTCCACACTACCACTTGTCCCCAACTCAGCAAAGATGAATTGCATGACATGCTCTTCGCTTCTTTTCATCCTCTTGCAGATGTCAGGTATGTTTGCGAAAATAGTCTTCTTGTTTCCTTCGCGTAGACACTGCGGCGGAGGAATGACATAGGATTTTGTGCCGCTTGAAAGGAGATCTGGATGCGCGCTGTGGAGATGAGCGAAGAAGCGTTCGAGGAGTTTGTCGTATCTGATCGGCTTTTCCTCGTCGTGGCTCCAAATTCCCGTACCAGCAATCATGTCGCCCTCAACCACATCTTCCTCTGCGGCGGCTGGTGTCTCATCATGTGCATCACCGTTCTCGTTCACACCAGCTTCCGCCAACTTCGCCTCGAAGTCGTCAGTCTCCGCAGGTTTCGCGACCTTCTTCTTTTTCTTCTTTTTCAAAGCTGTAGGGTCAAATTCTCCATCTGCCGCTGGCGTCGCCTCATCGGCACCATCCGCTGCTTCGTCTTTGGGCTTCTTCGACGATTTCTTCTTTTTGCCTAAACCTTTGAAGAGCTCACTGACCTCATCGACAGCAGGATCAGCAGGGTCTTGTTTCGTTTCTGGTGAGGCTTGTAATTGTAAGTATTTCATTCAGAAAGAAGGAGAAGGCTCGAACTCACTTGCTGTATGTGACTCAGCCGATGTCTTGGCCGAGGTTCCATTCACCTCAGTTACCGCACCATTCTCGTCGACGACTGTAGTACCCTCGCTAAAAGCGACTGATTTTCTGTGCGTAGACATGGTGTTGCATATGGGTTGTAGAATTTTGATAGTCCTACAGAATGGCCTTGTCTTCAAATAGTGATGTGGAAAGCCAAGGAAGAGTCATATTGCGATTAGTCAGCCGCACTAATTCCGACATGGACCCGATCGGAAGCTAGAGTAATGCTCCTTCAAAACATTGAACATCACTCTGTCAGATTAATTACTAGACCTGACCTGCTTTCTAACCTTGCTCTTTCACTGACTGCTGTACAGCCCTGTCGATGGCGCTTGCTCCAATACAAAAAATCGCTCTATCATGACAGGAATTATAGCGGTACAACACCAAAATCCGTTGAAACGCACCTCCTCAGCAGCACAGTTCAGCACTCCAGCAACGAAGAAGCTGAATCGCGGACCGATACGGCATCACAAACCCTTGTGGGATCCCCAGCGAACCCAGCGACGGGAAGTCATTTGGCAAGATGCAGAATCCCAACAATCTGTGCTCACGCGCTCCATCGGTCTTGCGCTGCAAGCTGTAGGCTTTGAAGCGGCTGCTCCGGAGGCGATCGATGCATTTCGTGGTGATGTTGAAGAATGTACGAGACGCTATTCTGCTGCGCTTCTTGCGTAGCAGTATGCTAACAGTGCCAGACATGGCCCACTATTTAGCAGATGTGCGCCAATCCATGCTCTCCAGCCGTCGCACGCGGCCTATACCTCAGGACTTCCTCCAAGCTTTGCATACTCATCAGCTCAGTCTGCGCTCACTCATTCCGCACCTGGACCCTCCAGTTCCTCCAGCTTCATCACAATTCTCTCTTGACTCAGAAGTTATGCAAGAAGACGAGCAACAGCATCTACGATTTCTTGGGCCAATTCTGAATGGCGCCCCAGAAGGGCATGCTAAGTCATACATACCCGGGCATTTTCCAGAATATCCAAGCAAGCACACCTACAAATCGACCGCGGAATTTCCAGATCGTGAGCAGGATCCCAGGAAGGTCCGAGAACGAGCTACAGAGGAAGGTAGACTGGGGGAGGAAGCTTTGCGCAGACTTGTGGGCGCTGGGTCTGATCGCCCCGCACACGAGGTACAATACCGGCAAGGGTTGAAGAGCATGCGCGTCAGAAGAGATCAGATGTTCCTAGAGACGATGCAAGCTGTGACATCGGGAGCCCCGGAAAGTCAGAGTGTTGACAGTGGGTATGGGTCTTTCGAAAAGGGGAAGCGAAAGGAAGGGGAGATGTCTGGAGCGTCCTGTGGAAACGGACGGCTCAGCTCAGCAGTCAATTCGGAGAAAAGGTATTGGAGGAAGCCACCTCCGCCACGGAAAGAAGTGAACGGCAACATCTAATGGGGGTTACATGGGCATATTGCGAGGCGTTTAGGGGAAAGGTGGATATACGATACCCTTATGCATAGTGATGTTAAAGCAATAGAGAGACAGAATCAGTGTTGTGTGCAATTTCCATGCAATGCTCGGAGTCGTGCGACAGATGGCTATAATGGGTGATTTGCCGAAGCTCTTGACATCCTCTTCTGTCACCACCAACCTCAACCTTCGCCCTCCACAGCTGTAGTTTCGACCATAAGGTCACCAGCGCACCTGATGTAGCGGCCGTGATTAGTTTTGTGATACGTACCGCACAGTTGGAGACTGGTGTGCTTACTTTCGGAAAAGTTTCACCACTGGCGCGCATTGGATGACAGCTTGACGAAACCCATCCCCTTTTTTGAGATGGCACGAATACTGCACCAATTCTAGCAATTCACATTTGCTAAGATCGATATCTCCTCCTTTCCGTCGCTTGCCATTAGGCAGAATATTAACTCGCCACGCTAATTCGGATGCTGGAAAAGCTTCGACAGGCGGAGCCATGAATGTTCTCTACAAACCTATAACGATGTCAAAATGACGGCGGCAAGCGGTGACGCAGAGCATTGACCTGACAAGCCTTTTAACTACCGTTCCAAGGGCATCATGAGTGTGGAGACACTGGGAGCAGATCTGCTTCGAGAGGTGAAGGAGGAAGGGTTGGATGAGGTACGTCAAGTGTCTATTGGCTTTCTCATATGGGATAGGTCTCTACCTGGTCCTAAAATGCTGACAATAGTTTGCAGCTCCTACGCACACTGAGAGAAGTCGAGACACCTTCTACGTCTCTGCTTGGTTTCGCACCTCTCGATAGGCTCCTAGACGTCTTCCAAAACCCTCCACAGACCCGTCAGCAGCAACAGTATCATACCCAATACGGCGAACATTCTACCCAACACCCGAATTTGCATTCAACGAAAGAGAAGCTGCTGCCTGTCATAGAGATCGAAGGAGCTACGGCATGCTCAGGCAAGACGCAGTTACTCTGCTACTTGTTGTCTGTATGTCTTCTGCCGCGGAAGCATGGAGACATTCTGTTACAGGGAAAGGGCTCTGCTGTAGTGCTCTTGGATTTGTCCGGGAAATTCTCTATCCTACGCTTGCATGAGGTTATGCGTGATCTCGTCATAAGATGCTCTCAATCGTCAGCGCTGCCAGAAGATGAAGTTTTGTCTTTGATTTCTGACTCTCTTACACATTTACATGTCTTTCATCCGCACTCTACCCCATCGCTCCTTGCCACTCTTTCTTCTTTACACTCATATCTTCTCGCCCAACCGCCAGTCCATCTCTCGTCCAACCGACCTGTGGGGCTGCTAGCCATCAATGACCTCAGTGCCTTTTTCTGGCAAGATCGCCTGGACGCTGACGAGTCAGCTGGAACGCACGCTTCGACCAATGTCGAGAAAGCATATGATAACCTTCTTCTTGGCCGCTATCGTGCCCTTGTCTCCTCACTACGCAATATCCAACGCACCTTCTCTTGCACTATCGTAGCTACTGATTGGAGCCTTGCTTCCGTCACGACTGTGTCTGGTCACCGCGCTCTCCGACCTCATCTTCCCTCCGTGTGGAACAATTTCTGCACTCTTAAATTAGTCGTCCAGAGGGATAAGGTTTCGAAATTTGGCCCAGGTATGAGCGTTGAGGAGGTCACAAGGGAGGCCGGACAGAGGTGGGAAGTCGTTGAGAGAAGTATCTTTTCTGGGTGGGTCAATTGGGGCGAGAGTGGATCTTGGAGGGAAGAGGTAAGAGATGCTGTGAGGAATCTCAAGCAGGAAGGCTCCTTTACTTTCAAAGTGACCAAAGAGGGAGTTCTGTTGGAAGTGGACGAAGATTGAGATGCCGATGATTACAAGCCTCTGCTACGATAAGTTGACCATTTCGGGCTCGATGAAGCTGAGGACAACGAGACCCTCCATCCTGAGTACTGTGTTCATGCTGCAAAGTATGCTTTGGCCGGCGAGCACGACGTTCTATCTATGAAGCAGGTTGTCAAGTCCTAGTACTCGGATACGAAGCTAGGGCTGCAACCGCTATTCGGAGTGCTGGGGATTTCCAGCAGCTGACCATTGATCTGGTGTGGCAGGCGTGACCGTACAGCATAGTCTTGAATTAAAATGGTATTCGAGAAAATGTAAGTCAGCCGCAAAAAGGATCTGCCTCCAACCGATCTCGTCGCCTATCAAGCGATCTTCCCGATGGACCGTATCCATAGATAGTTCTGAGTTGGTGAGTATGCAATTTCAGTATTCACATTGGAGTATCTGGTTTGAAAGGAGGAGTAAAGCATGACGCAGCACTGATGGCAATTAAAGTCGAATGATGAGGCTCGAAGCACAGAGTGAGAAGCTCCTTGCATGATTGTGCTATTAGCTATTGACTCTCAAAGGCCATTTGTCATTGCTTGGAATGGTTGTTCTTTGGATTTCTCGTCGTCCCGGGCCCAAGGAAATCGAAATGCATATGGATGACCTGAAACACATCGGTTCTCTTCTTGCGAATGTAAGCAGGATTTCGGCACACCTCTACGGCCATCTCATGACAATGTTTGCCGTCAAGTGGAGAACAATAAGAACGGTCATGCACCGAAAATCAATCAACTGATGTTTGTTGTTCTCAAGGTGAAGCCTATGATAAGCATACCTCATCTGTTTCATTTCTCCCTTCATGATGTTTATATATGTTCAGGTCGTGTGCTTTTCCATGCTTCATCTTTCTCCCAAATATGAGACTCAACGACGTAATGCGAAGTGCTGGTATATATATGATCACAAAGCGTATACCAAGGAGTCTTTGAACACCTCAGTACTATCTAACACTT
Source organism: Lecanoromycetidae sp. Uapishka_2 (assembly GCA_035521555.1). NCBI lineage: Eukaryota > Fungi > Ascomycota > Lecanoromycetes > Lecanoromycetidae sp. Uapishka_2. The sequence goes on from JASZXT010000012.1 coordinate 12,545, forward strand.
ACCTATACCCATGAATGGAAAACTCGTGTGTTGTTTCAATGTGATGATCAGCGGCTGGAAGCCTTAAAAGACCCATGAATTCTACCAACTTCCAGTGTCCTTCCTTGTCTGCAGTCGATTTGTTCCGCCATACAACATCGCTCCCATCACAAACCTCTTGCCCTGCGGTATCTCAACAGCATCTCATACAGTGCCACACAACAACAACAAAGGTATGTTCCTATGAGAGAGCATACTTAAGGTTGTTCAAGTGCTGACTATATTCAAGTTTACACAAACCCTTTCAATCTTCACAACATCATGTCGCTTTCAGGACCACCCGCGACAGAGGCATCGCTCTCGGAGTCCCCAAGAACACCTCCCGCTGAAAAGGTGGCTCTATCCGGATCCCCGAAGTCAACGACGACGAGCTCTCCATCCTCACAAAGTCCCTCGACCTGGGTAAGACATCCAGCACAGAAAGTTCTCTCCGCAGCTTATCCCCCCATTGTCAACGGCCTGAACGAGTAAGTTGCCTCTTATGGTAGCCATAGATAATCCTAACATGATCAGATGTTTAAACACTGGGGAGTTCTCAGATCTCAAGATTATCTGCGAAGGTGTTGAGATGCCAGTCCATAAGAATGTGGTACTGGCCCAGTCTAAGCCACTCAAAGCAATGTTCAACCATGATTTCAAGGTACGTCCGTTTCCTGATGCGGTGCTTGAGCTCTGGGCCTGGAGAAGACTAACACTAGTATGCAGGAATCAAAGGATAACACCATCCGTATCAAGGATGATTCCATTGATGCGGTAACATGCATGGTCGAGTATTTCTATCGGTCTGATTACCCAGAACTGAACCGCGAGGAATACTTCGCTTACTGGGAAGGAACCCCCAGTAGTGGCGGAGAGGAGAGGTTCATTGCTGAAGCTAATTTCGACGAGGACCGGCTCCACCACCATATTTCTGTCTTTGTTCTTGCCGACAAATACGACATTCCAGGGCTTGGACAGCTCGCGACAAAGAAATACACGCGGATTCTGGATGTTTGGCAGGGCATGCGCTTCTTAAACACCATTCCGACTATATATGAAACCCCAACAGGTCATAACAGTGGCCTTAGGAAAGCTGTTGCAGCACATACTCGTGCTCGCTGGTACATGTTCAACTCCGCCAATGAAGTGGAGACGAAGAAACGCCTCGAAGAGCTCATAGCCACCATTCCCGAATTTGCCGTGGATTTCCTGCAGTGTTGGCTCGGAATTGGTTATCACGATATTTGCACCCAATGCGGTGATGAGGTCGGAGCAAGAGCCAATATGTGCCGCTCATGCTCGATTGTGAGATCTCGACACCAGCGTTACAGTGATCTCTGCAGCGGCTGTGGAGAGGAACTTGAAGCACAATACAATGTGCGTCCAGGTTCTCCGGTGGATGAATGTAGGAATTGCCGCGGCCAGCAAGAAGCCGCGGAATGGGACGACAGCTTGTTCAATTGATTGCAGAGGTAAAGACACCCTTGTTTGCTATATTTAATGCTGAATTGAGACTGTTGGAATGCGGCTACTTTCGGCATTTGTGACACTTTGAGGCGAGGGATTCTTCTTGGGTCGCATCTCAGTGGGTGGAAAAGGTGGAGGATCACAAATTCTAACATGCATACACTTTACTGGGGAAGTAGGAAACAATGAAATCATCTGATTGGGATCACAGGCGTGAGATCTAAATTTGTTCCATGCTGCTGACTGTTGCCACTTAGTGTAGCAAGCCTAACTGGACGTTTGCGTTCAGATTGAATCTCAGTGGCCTGACACCATGCTACTATGCTGTATGGAAAAGGACCACTCTACTCGATGCAATCTCAGGCCCAACGAGAGAGGGTTGCTGTCAAAAGGGTTGGGAAATTTGATCTCAAATCACGCTTAAATCTCGTAGCAATTTGGTTGCTCACAATTTCGAACCCACAAGATTGCCTGGTTTCAACTCATCTAAACTACTGATAGAATGGACCTCAGCTCTCCGAGGTCTTGAATTGCAATTGTCAGGGTACGTAATCCGCTTGATAGCTGCTTGAGAAGCAGACTTACTGTAGGCCTCCTCAAATCTCGAAGCTGAGGAGAACGAGACCCTCTGTTCGGTATGCTGTCTTCATGCTGCAAAGTATGCTTTCGCCGGCGACTACGACGTTGAATCTCTGGAGCAGGTTAACAATATCAAGTACGTATTTACGAAGCCACGTTCACAACGTTCATATGAAGTGAATTAATCTAACCCACACCAGGAACACCAGATGGCTACGAGACTTGGTTGTTAAACCAATAGCGATTGTGCAGTGTGTACGAGAAATCGCTCGATAGGACTCTGAGGGCCGTCCCTGCTTTCACCAAGGATTCTATATCGGCATTACAAAACTGCACAGTAAGCACTATTCTTTTACTCCTTGGAAAAACAAGATTGCAGTCGAGGCCTGATGAGAGTCTCTAAGATATACTGCTTTTCTGGCAAGTCTCTGAGTACAAAACTTGGCATGGTATGATCGATGTCTTCTTGCAATGTTTGCAGGAGTGTCAATGAGTGGTAAACAATGAGAGGTCAGGTACGGAAGGTCAATCATTTGTTATTTGCCGTCTCTCAATCTGAAGTCTACGATAAAGAAGCCCTCGTCTCTTTAATGCCTTGCTTGCTAAGTACTTCCTTGATTCGTCCAATTTATGTGATATTCTTTGCTTCATTCTTCTCGCTAATTTGAGTATAAATGATACAACGCGGTGGCCGCTTAATAATGCTACATCACAATTCTGTTCGAAGGGCGCCTTGAACACGTCCATGTGATCCAACACTCGTCTCTACAAATGACAAAGAAATTGTGTGTTATTATGATTTTGGGTTATCTCTAATGGCCCAGATCCATGACATGTTACAATTCGGTACCTTTCCTTGCTAACGGTCAATTTTCTTATTCTTCTAACCCATCGTTGACACAATATAATCTTTCTTATACATCTTGCTCATCGTCGTCAGCTACGACGCAACCTTGAACCATCAAAGTACGTACTGCAAGGCATCCTGTCTTTGTATTCCCACCCACTAATTGTTTTTAAGCTGTAAAGGCCTACATCGAAGACTTCCGCTTGATCCCATGGTCATGTCGTTCTCCAGTATTTCAGCAGCAGGATACCCTCTTCCAAAATCCCCAAAAGTGTCTCCAGCCAAGGATTTTGACCCCTGTCGGTCTCCCAAGGAAACGACAATTCCCCTAGCACTGAGTCCCCCAAACTGGGTCAGCCACCAAGGACGCGACGCTGTGATAGGAAGCCATGCCACCATCATGAATGGCCTGAACAAGTATGTTGCATTTCGTAACGGCTATTATCACTCCTCTAATAATATTATTAGCTGTTTGACAACAGGAGAATTCTCCGACCTGAAAATCATGTGTGAGAATGTCGAAATGCTAGTGCATAAGAACGTGGTACTATCGCAATCCAAGCCTCTGAAAGCGATGTTCAGCTACAATTTCAAGGTAGGTTTGGCCCTCAAGGCTATTCTTTCTGCTCTTGATTAATGCTGATGTAATGCGCAGGAGTCGGAAGAAAACATCATCCGGCTGGAGGAAGATGCTCTCAATGTTGTGTCAAGCATGTTGGAGTATCTGTACCGTTCTGATTATCCGGAACTGGACCATGAGAAGCATTTTGCTTCATTAGGTGCAAATGCTGATGGAATTACAGCCGAGGCTGAATTCGATGAGCTTCGCCTATATCACCACATCGATGTTTTTGTCCTTGCAGACAAGTACGACATCTCCAGCCTCGGCGACCTCGCTGCGGGGAAATTCAGGAAAGTCTTGGATGACACATGGCTCGGTATGCGATTTCTCGAGACTATCCCGATAATATACAATAGTACCGCGGATCATAATGCAGGCTTACGCAAGGCTGTTGCTGCCCATGCCCGCTCTCGATGGTACATGTTTAATTCTGCTGCTGAGGAAGAGGCTAAGGATCGCTTTGAAGATTTGATAGCCACCGTTCCAGAATTCGCAGTCGACTTTCTACGTTGCTGGCTTAAGGTCGGCTACAACGATCTCTGCAGCCAGTGTGGTGAGGAGTTGGATGCAGCTGTAAATGTGTGTCACGATTGTTCGGATGGGGGATATCGACAGCGGGCGCGTACCCATGTGTGCTGCGATTGTGGCGACCTACGTGAAGGGGTTGAAGCAGCTACTGGTTTGTGCTGCGATTGTTCGGCGGTGAGATATCCACCACGCCACGAATAGAATAGAGGAACAAGATGGGAGGGGAAGCTGGATTGGAATGGCAAGGTTATTGATAAAGGCTCCTTGACGCTTGGAAGTAGGCAAGCTAGCCTGAAGGTTTCGCTTGCGCTGGGTCAAGATTTTCTAGACATTGGGGCAACAACTGGTCGGGATTGCATATGCATAGAGCACTCATTTGGGAGAATGGGTCTGTCATCTGTGAATTTACATGCTTATTTGGAGGCAGATCGACAAGTATGTCGTACAGTTGTTAACATATTAATAATTTGAAATTCTGATGTGTTCGGATTGGGAGTTTGACGCAAGTAACAAAAAGCATTCCAGCTAAATGCAGCTCGCTTTGCAAGCATCCCGTACGTCAGCTCGTGCTCCTATCATTGTGTCGGATTCGAAAATTTCGGCAGCCCCACTTATCAAACATAGGACCATGGTGGACATCATTTGGTGGAGGACGACTCCAGTCTGTGGCTTGTGCTTTATCAGAACACTCAATGTCGTCTCCCTCCAAATCTTTATCGCAGTGCCCGCATGTGGTGTTCATCCTCAGCCATTCTTGCGCAATATCAGCCGCAAATCTCGGGACACTTGTGATGGCTCTTCGGAACAAAGACTCGAGCTCCGCGTTTTTGGCGATGCTTTGTCGATACGATCGAGCGAGTACGAGAGTAGCGTCTCGAAGTCGGTCAATGCGTTCTGGTCTCGTGGTGCTGTACATGTACGGAATATTTCCAACGAAGCATGCGCCAGTGCTGTAGGAAATGAATTGACATTTGACCTCGCCTGTGTATTTATTTTTGGCCAGCTCGGCGAGGCTACCGATCTCATATTTGCTGGCCAGACGGTACATGTCTATGTGGGTGCGAACTTCGTCTTGATGGGGGACTTCTGGTGATGAATCCCTATAATTGCCTTTGTACAGGAACTCTATCATTCGCTCAACAAGCTCTGGTTGCTCATCCTCGAAGGTTATTTTGTCGCTCAAGGATTCTTGATACTCCTTGTAAACCTTATGCTCCAGGCCTCTTATGGTATGATCACCTTACCTTCGTGCCTGACGTAAGATTCTTCTCTAGTACGGGTGACTGTGAACACAATACAATCTTATGGGCCATCATCTCCGAACCGTTGCTATACACGACCTTGAGATCGGCAAAAGCATCCTCCTTGAAGTACCTACAGCCAACTATCAGTGGCTTTCGAAAGTGATAATATCGATCTCTAGCATTCAGCGACGCGAGGTACGCCACCGTCATTGTGGGCACTCACTTTGCATAATATTTCGTTGAAACTGACTCCATTCCTACAATTTGACCCTACTCTATAACTGTAATATTATGTTCCAGTGTTGCCACAGAAATAGGAGCGAAGGTTTATGCTCTTTCGTGGCAGTGGTCGTTATCAAGAATTGTGAAGATGAAAGATGTACTGGAGATTTTTATGGGCAAGGGCAGATATATCTTAGAGATGGTTCGCGTTACACCTCATCGGGATAATAACGGAACATGTTTACCTTTTGAATAGGTGACACAAGCAGAAATCTTCTCGTTGGACCTGCCTAAGGCGGTAATAGACGTGTAACATACGAGTTTGCCACACCATGATTAGAAGATAGTGTGTCTCGTCACAAAGATCTTCTCCTTCTCCATCTCCTTCAGATCTTTGATCGCAACCAGAGGTACTCTCTTACACAAGACACCATCGAACGGGGCTAATAGAAACCCATCTTACAAGAGAACAAGCAGACGTGGACTAGTCTGCCACTTCAGTCGTAGTCATGGACGATGGGATCCTAGCATCTACCGGTCCTCGTCAGGTGCCAAGTACACTTTCCAAGGACCAATTGAGGATGAAGCGTTCTCAAGCCGAGGCTGTGGAGATCGATGTTCCCCAGGTGAGAAAGCGTTCGAAACATGAAGCTAAGGTAGCCGACGACGACAATGTTCCACAGTATATCTTAAAGCGGTAAATGTCTTGCAAGCCACAAATTTCACCGAAGCTACTGACATGGTACTTATAGACACTACCAAAAATACGGGTATCCTGATGTTAAGATTATATTACGCGACTGCGAGTTTCCGGCCCACAAGATTGTTCTTTGCTCCCAATCACCAGTAATTAAAGCAATGCTGAATGGTCGCTTCAAGGCATTCAACTCCGTGTCCGATTTTGATCCAGCATTCACTTATCAATTTCAGGAGTCTGTCACCGGTGAAATCCTACTGCAGGAACACCAGCCACATCTCATCGAACGCATGATCGAATTCATGTATCGAAGCGACTACTCCGATCTCGAACCCCTCAAGAAGGACAACACCCAGTCCGTCTCGACTAATTTGCATATCGACATGTGCATTCTAGCAGACTATTTCGGAGTCCCACCCCTTCTCGATTTAGCCAAAGAGAAACACACCCAAGCGATGCACCGAATCCAGCACACTGCTAAAGCCGGAAAGCTCTTCCTCGATAGCATCGAATACATCTACCAAAAAGCCCCTGACCATCTTAGCAGCGTCCGCGATCTTGCAGTCGACCTAGCACTGGAACACAGCTCTATCTTCAACGAGAAAGCAGCGACCCGTGCTCGCTTCGAATCTATCTGCGCCAACACGCCCGATTTCTTGCATGGAATATTGCAGGATTGGTTCGAGACCAAAGCCGAACGCGAGGCCTCCAAGTCATTCTTGTCAATGCAGGGCGACGAGTCGATGGCATTTGAACCCTCGACATGGGGTCCTGAGCCGACTGAATTTGACTACTCGTCTTTTTTTAGATCTTGTGAGTTGCCTTAGATCTTGTGAGTTGTGATTGATCCTGTTTGCGTATGGAGCTATTGGGATAGCCTCTATGGTGGTAAGATAACCTTTTCGAGATCATGACGCTTGCCAGAAGTTGGTGCATTTCTTCAATGCGAGAGGACTGGTTTGAATATTTCCATAGCTACATACTAAGATGTCAAGATATCTACCTCTGATCTAGCTTTCAAGATCCATCCTAGAAAAGTACCTACGTACCAAACCGCCATATGTTCATGACCCTCGCACCTGTCATCAAGAATCAAGAAAATAGCCTCCAATATCAATCCTCCAATCTCGCCTGCAAAGGGGGAATATAATTGCACCTTCATATATCAAAATATCCCTCATAGCCTCCAATTCTTGCATCAAAGCTTTTCTTCTGAGAAGGCTCGTCACCAAAATCATGGGGAAAGATCATATCTTTTGGCCAAAATTCATCAATCCGCGTCACCGAGATCATCACCAAAATCATCAAATGAAATGAAATGAAATCAAATCATCTAACCTCCTTCTTTCTTCTTGAAAACATCCTTCCAAAAGCACTCTCTTCTTTCTCCTTCATAGGACTCATCGGCCTCCCACCTCCAATCGGTCCACTAGGAGGCGGTGGCTCCGTCTCTCTCAAGAAATCAGCAAGGTCGCCCATTCCGCCACCAGCCGGTGGTCCACTCAGTGAGCCATGCTCTTCTCGAGCTTGCAAATGCTGTCGAGGACGACGATCAACGTGCTTGGCGTATGTTGGTTGCGTGGGTTTGTACGTGTCTAGCTTTGTGCCATTTTGCGAAACAAGATGTGGCGACGCGACACGTGGATTTATGGGCGGTAGCTGAGGCACTGAATTGGCTGAACGGCCACGGATGACATTGTTTTGGTTTGGTGGCTGGTATCCTCCTGAGTTGGTGCGTTTAGCAGAACGACGGCTCTCGTTTGATTGCGGCGGAGACTTTGACGGATTCTTCTTGGGGGCTTTGGGTGGCAGTGGGCGGTAATCTGGAATTACTGCTATGTTACGGGCCATGCGCTCGCGAATTGTTGTCTTCTGCTTCTTTGGCTGTGGAGCAGTGGTCTGTACAGCAGGAACATTGCGTGTGTTTGTCGTTGGGGGTGGATTGTAATTACGCAAGAAGTCCGAGAGTGATTCTTCCTCACGCTCAGGGGGTTGGGCGGTGCCGTAGCCGTCATCCTCACTATCAGACTCAAGGGCGTACGGGTCTTTGACTCGACGTTGATTACGTACTGGACCTGGATTTGGACCATCATCAATTTGTGAACGCTGTCGTGAGTTGCTCCTTACAGCTGGCGCAATGGGTGGAGCGCGGTTGGAATTTTCAATCAGACCGGTCCTGGAATTGGTAGATGATTGAGTCATCTTCGAAGGAGCAAAACTTCCTTGCGTGCTCGCGACCGAGCTACCAGAGTTGACTGCTTCTTTGAGTCTGCCATTGGAAAGGCTATTGGAAGCTGCAGACGGCCGCGTCACAATCCCTGGCTTTTTAAGTTGTGAAGGACTATCTATTTGCGCACCTGCAGGGCCTGAGCGAAGGAATTCTGCCAGATCCGCGGTTGCGTTGTTGTTTGTGACTGTGGCTTCGCGTGCTTGCAATTTGGAAGTAGTCCTCTTAGGTAGCATAACTTCGGGCTTTGGGGGAATGCTCACGGAGCCCTTGGGAGTAGTCGCGGGACTTGCTTTTGTGATTTTCTTCGGAGGTGGTTTTGGCGAGGAAGAGCTACCTGGCCGAGATTGCTTCGTGGCACTTGAGACAGCTGATTTTGCCATGGACCCTGGTGCAGCCTCAGGCCCTGTGGACCGGATGAAGTCTGCAAAGTCTCGTAGAGAGTCATCTCTATTAAAAGGTTCCCGTGGACTCACGCCGCCAGGTGAACGCACAACGCCGGGCGATCTCGGTTGATCCTTTGGTTGACTTCTGGAATTATCGAAAAATGAAGAACCTTGTGTCACTGCAGTAGGACTTGTCCCATTTATAGGATTGGAACGCAATCCGTTGAGACCTTTAAGCTTGGCCAAGCGCCCAGCTGAAGATGGCCTATCCTGGCCAGACCCCGTAGTATCGGAGCGTGTGTGACTTTGCCATCTTGCAGAATCTGGTGTCTATGAGGAATTAGCAGAAGCACAATGGAATGAGATTACCATCGTCACATACCTCCATCTCACGCATGCTCTGCGGAGTCAACGTATACTTGACAGTCTCGTCACTCTTGATAAGCGCCTCAAAGTCCATCTCCTTGTCAGCCGACTTGGGGGTTCGCAGCTGACCGTTGATCAAGCTCCCACTGCCTGCAGACGAAGTACGATGCGCCATTGGTTGTCGAATCATGTCACCCGATTCCCTGCCGATGATTCCTTTGACCTTGGATGAAACATGTGACCCTGTAGAACCTGAGGTAGCTGGTCGGCCATCGCGGTTGTTGCTCGCAGACGTCCTTCCGGTTGTCATAAGGGGGCTCGTAGTTGAAGGCGAGACTCGCTGTACAGCAGCTCTCTCTGCGCCAGTATTGATGGTGGGTGGCTGATTCCGCAGGTCGGCGACCTTGCTTGTGCTTGTTGAAGGCTGCGTGTTAGTGAAGTTTGAGGAGTTATAGGACGGGATCCTTTGGCTGTCAAAATTTTGCGACGGGTGAGCAGGAACGAACATCTCAGACCCTGGTGTACCATAACTTGGAGCAATGGAGGACGCTTCATCGGATGTGTCGTGAGCAGAGTCTATTAATTCACGCAAGGGAGTAAGAGGAGGGACACCTTGATAAGGAACCGCGGCTCTTGGATCTGCCCGTGTTGGAGTCATGACCTCTTCATCCTCATGCACTGCGCTGGAACGTACAGAGGCATCTGGGTTGTAAATGACATCCTCGTTTGACGGTGCCTCGTAGAGCACAGGAATATCGCGCTTAACAGCTTTGCCGCTATCATCGTACGTACGAAGCTGTTGTTCCTGTAAAGTAGCTAGATTTGCAATATTGCCAATATGTTGACGACCAGTCTCCGAATCGGAGCCTGGCTGATCGAGCGAATCTGCTCGATTTGGGTATGTGCCTTCTTCGTCTTCAATGATGGTCTCCCGGCTGACTGGAATTTGGGCTACGCCTCCGGAAGGTGCGATAGGATATTGCTCGCCAACATGAAAGCTATAATCGGTTGAGACACTTGATCTCGACCCAGGAACCTCTGGCGCGATGTTCTCATTTGTCCTGCCAGGATTGGGTCCCTGAGGTGTCGCAGCATCATCATACTCATCTGTATTTGACGACTCTGTATATGTACTGATACCTCGGTTCGTCCGTTCAGCCATGCCTTTTGGTAGGACCTCGTCACCTTGACCAATGGTACCATCGTACATTGTCGATACCGCATGATCACCATTATCGTGTCCTGGAACCTTTCTCGAGTCGTCTGTCAGCCTTGGCATTTCCTTTTCGGCATTCGCTCGATCGTCCTCGCGCACGAAAGGATCAGGGCCTTCATTGGGTGTGGTAAACGTCTCGTCGATCGGGGAGACGTAAGGTGTCTGCTTCGTTGGTAGGGATGAAGAACGCATATGCTTGGGCGCAGGTCTTTCTTCGCCAGTGCGAGGCACACTCGAGAGCATCGGTATGGAAGCTTGGGTGGGAGTTGGCATATTAGACTCCAACAATTGCCGGGGAAATTCAATCATGCTGTGGGGCCGGTCTCGCTTCGTCTGTGTGACAGCCTCAGCACTTGTATCGACGTTGTCGGCTAATGATTCGTCATCAAAGTCTGGCTCTTGAGGCAATGCAACAGCCTCTGGAGGAGGCAATTCACGATCTTCATGTAGAATCTCAGCCACTGAAGGTCTTCGTGCAGATCCAAAGTAACCGTCTTCACTAACACTGTTCTTCCTGCTGGAATCGCCTCCAGACCAAGATCTCGATTTATGACGCTGAAGCTCGCGGGACATGGGTCTCGGGCTTAGAAGGCTTGAAGTCCTGACTCGCTTTTTCCACGAGCGCCACAGACGGCCAAGCGTAGTATTGAAAGCTATTTTCTCCATGTCAACCTCCTCTACCATGGCCCGAGGACGGTCAGAGTTGGATTTCTTGATTTGAAAACGGTTGTGAGCCGCTTCAGCTGCCACTAACAAGGCATTTTCTCCAATAAACTCGATGATGGAGGTCAAAAATATGGCTGCAGCGGGCGAAATCTCTCCAAGGTCCCTAGTCAAACGCGGTCGACTCTCGCTGCCATTCTCCTCTAGCTCTTGCTCGAGATACATCTCTTCGTCCTCCTCCTCCATGTCTCCAAGTCGGGTGTAGACCATGCATCGGAGCCGTGTCCGTCTCCATACCAAATTTAGATTATATTCTCCTTTGAAGTCCTGACCACCATGAAATGCGAGAAGCTCTTCGGCGTCCCCTCCTGCAAGGTATCCTTGAAGCTCCTCGTCCGCCCCGTCGATTGCCTCCTTTCCCAGTCTTGGCTTCAGTATCTCCCGTATTGCAGGTCGCAGAGCAGCGATGGACGTCGAGCGTGAGCTCGCTAGAAAACTATAGAGAAGCTGGTCCAGAAAAGCATTGAGAAGGACAAGCGATGCAGGCGAAACTATAGCGGCATCCAACTCAGCTCTTCTCCCGCTGCTGTCGTAAGATTCATCTCGATCTGCAAGATCGCTGTTGACAATCTGTGACGCTGCCGAGGAAGCGATATAAGCTGGTTCGGGCCTGATGGAGGGCGGATATAGCAGCGAAGATGCGCCGGCGATGGAAGGTGTACGATCGCGATCACTCGACATGCTTTGGTCTTGTTGAAGCTGAGGAGTGGGGAGATCCAAGCCTTCTGGCCGTGAGGTACGTTGCATTGTCGACGAGGAGGTTTGGAGATGAGGTGCGTTCGGTGTTTTCCTTGATGAATGCTATGCTCGCAAGCTGATCATGTTTGCTACCCTTTGGAGTGTTTCCGGTGATCGAACACTGATTCCTGACGATGGTATGATTCTGCGGCAGAGAGAAGCACAAGAGAATGACTTCAAGCTCGGCGACAAAGCTATGGTTACAGCATATGCAGTATGTACCGAGGATTTGATAACATGTGAAGGAGCAGTGCGTTTTCGCCGGAGAGGGGGGCTTGTTTGACAATTCTCTTGGCTGCGTTTCAGTGCCGCTTACTATGTTTCTGAATAGTCCTATGTCAGTCGCAGTGGAACGAAGGGTGATATAAGATCAAGACATTGTTGATTGATATTAATAGCATGCACGCGATGCCAGACACAAGAAGCAAGAGTGAAGTGCGCAATGGTTGCAATCTCCAGGTCAGGAGAGGGTAAGGTAATAAGGTACCTCTAGTCTTTAGTTTCCAGTTCCAGGTTCGCGGCGTAGTAACCGATCCTCAGCAGGGGTCTCACTCTGCGGCCCAGACCGGGATCCATCCCTAAAGAAACCTAGTTTCTAGGGCTAAGGGAGTTCGTCAACGCCAAACATTGCACCCTGAACAAGTGCCAGTCTGGGCATCTCTTTGCCGAAAGCCAAGATCACCTTTCTTTCAGGCTGACTTTGGAGAGTTGCTCTACAAAGTTTTGAATTGAGACCATGTCTACATGCATTTCATTTTCCCAAGGTCGTCTTTCATGAGTCCAGGGAGTTAGAGGTGTCAAAGTGAAGGTCTCAAGGTTGAAGCCTGCTGTTTCGGCCCCTGTGGCAAGGCTGCATTCAAGATAATGCATCGTGGAGAGGTTAAGTGACACGGAAACAATGTTTCATTGCGGAGCTGGTGACATGTTGCCTTCCACATACGAGCTTTTGCTAGTCAATCTGGAAACACGCATGCCCATGTCCTGAAATAGCTTCTTTGTACAACGTTACACGAGTGATAAAAATACATATCAACCAGGTGTGAAGATATTGATGGCCTTGGAACCGTCTGTAGACGTAGTAGGGTGATTGTGCAAAATTCGGGGAAGTACCATACTTCAGGGTATATGCAGGCAGATAACAGCACGGCATTACCCTGTAGGGAACATATCGTTTTCGATCGGCTTGCAATCTGTGCATGCAAAAGCCTGGTGTGATCCATAGACAATAATGCCTCCTCCTCCTCTAAATGCAATCCTGGAGCGTTTGATGCCATGCTGCTTCCATACTCGTTCAATCCTGAAACGGGATCAAGACTTACTGAAAAAATTGAGCTTCACATCATCTACAAAGTACCTATGAATGTCATTTGGGGGTAAATGAGGGTAAAAGAATCTATTCGGCCTGGGTATCTCAAGCACCAGTAGATTTGCACATCATTCATTATATTCAAATCATTCAAGCCAAACCTTTGAGCACTGCTGCCTCTGCGTTTAAGATCGACGATCCACTGGCACCAATGATCGCTAGCAATCGCACATTAGACGTGACATTCGCAAGCCAAAGGTAGGTAGGAAGGAAGGGAGAACCTACTATTGTGGCTCAGAGCAGCAAATTGTATGTCAAATATTCCACTTGGGTCCGTTCTTATCCTACCGACGCTGACAGAATAACCTCTGTCAGCGTCGCGATCGAGCCGTGGCTGAGGTCGATCTGGCTGCTCCATTACCGTGATGGCCCTCTCTGGTGCTGATGGGCAGCCGAGCTTCTGTGCTTCGGAAACGTAATTCCCCATAGCCTGCTTAACTTGCTCAGCCGAAGGGGGCGGCCTTTTCGCAAATGTGAGTGACACAATGGCCATATGGCCGTCTGTAACGTCCACTCTGGTACACGTCGCTGATATTCTCATGTCCGAACGCTGTATGAAAGCCGTATTCTCTTGATTCACACCTCCCAGTATCTTCCGAGCTTCTGGCTCCATCTTGTCTTCCTCTCCACTGATGTAGGGGACTACACTATCTTTAATATCCATAGCGCTCACTCCTGGATATCCTGCCCCGCTCAGTGCTTGCAATGTAACTACGCTGACCTTGTCGATTGGGCCAAGTGCCGATTCGATTGCGGCGAAGGGTATGACTATCCCAATCACGGCACAGTTCGAATTGCACACAAGGAAGCCTTTTTCGAGGTGGTGATGCTTCCGCTGGTGTGGTATAACATCGAAGTGGGAGAGATTGACTGTGGGTACGACGAGAGGGACTATTGGGTCTTGTCTGTAATTCTTAGCATTAGAGAAGACTCTGAGGTCTGCTTTCAAAAAAGTCATTTCTAAGGTCATTAGTAATTAGATATATACACGTAGTCCCCGGCAAACGTATACCTATTGCTTCTGCTTCATCGCTGCCGAGTCCGGAAAAGACGAAGTCGCAATCACGAAAAGCTGCTGGCTCACAAGCTTGCACAATAAGTTCTTGGAAATCCTTAGGCAGAGCTACACTCTGTTTCCATGATACTGCGTCCCTATACTTTTTGCCTGAGGAGCGAGACGAGGCCCCAATGGCATGAAGTTCGAAATGAGGGTGCAGGTGCAGAAGCAATATAAACCGCTGTCCTACGGCTCCTGTGGCGCCGAGAACTCCGCATTTTCTCTTTGGGAAGTGTGGTTTCTTTACAGTGTTCATGATAAATACGATGATTGTGCCAGGGTCACTGTCTATGCAATTGTAATAGAGTCATCAAGAGAAGACGAAGAATATGGCTTGTACTCAGCCTTATGCTATCGATAAGAAGACTCCGGCCTAACAAATCCCAAGCTCTACGCAACAGCTCCTAGGGAAAGCTTTAAAGGGCTTTTGCCCGCTAGAGCTGTAATACGGGGCTTTTCTGGTGGGCCTTTCGGGAACAATGAATTTTGAAGAGGCTATCGCGTGGGAGCGGGAAATGGGGCTGCATATGATGAATTCGAGAATACCTTCGCAACATTTCGACAGCTAGAAAAGCCAAAATCCCCTCATACATACAGGACGAAGCGGCCTTAACTATGTATCAAGATAAAAGCACATTCTTTAATACCCAAGATTGACAGCTAGGACTCATGCGGCTCCAGCATTACGGAGTCTTTCCAGTCGTCCTCCGTGCTCATATCAGCATATCTCGGAAGACGGCCTTACGTTGCTTCCCGAGGTATTGATTCTTATTGTGAGGATCTGGTATCCATCCGCTCTCTTAAGTCGCGATGGGCTCCGGATCGAGCAGATCTTTCGCAGGACAGATTGTTGGGTAGTGGAAATATGGACCCAATCGCATAGACTTATGTAATTATGAATACAAGCATACATGAAAACAGAGACGTTGTGAAGGCGATGGTGAGAAAAGGTGAATGAGAAGATTGCTCTGCACCTTATTGCAGAGCGATTTCGATATTCTTGAAGCCACTCTCATCTCGCTAATTGCATAGTCCAACTTGGGAAATGATGGCTTGCAGTGAGTTTCACCGCAATGGTAGGTCGTATCTGCCTTCATAGCGATAAGCGTCATCACGGGGAAGTTGTAGCGATTGATCATGAGGGAAACGCTTGTCCGATGCCCGGGAGTCTGGTAAATGGGCACTGGGGAAGTCCACGTCGTCGTTAACTCGCGTACTCTGCAAAGGATTGTCGAAACGGCCGCGACTTGGAGACATATCACCCAGAGACTGTTCGTTGGTCGTATCCTGGCGCAATGCATGTTCACACTGTCTCTATGCCTTAGCATAACAGGATTGTATAGCCCCACAAAGAATGCATACCTTCACGTGCCTACTACGACATTTCTGACAAGCGCCCACTTGCCTGACCTTTTTGGCATCCGCCCTCCCTTGCTGCGTCAACACCCTCGAGCGTGAGCTGTTTCTGCCACGGCGATCTCTGCTGCCGGGGGGATGTAGTCCCTCCTGCGAATGATCCTCTACAATACCAGGATTCTGATGAGATTCGTCGCTTATTCTTGGACCCAATGGATGATTATTCGGAGCCGGGAGCTGGCTTTGGCCATCGGGAGAGATCTCGATCTGAGGTATAAACGCAGGCTGGAATCTCCTTCGTAGTGGTTGGGTCGATGGTGATGTCACTTCTCGATACGAAGAATTTGGATCCCTATATTGCAAATCATCTGTCCTAGCAAGTGCTGCATGTCTTGGGTGCCATGACTTGTATGATTGACCTGTTGGAGAAGCTGGAAAACCTGTATTGGCAGCGACTCCTTCTGCATGAGGATCGTATAGACCTTGGTCTTGTCTTTGGTATTCGTTACAGCCGATGCTTACATGGTGGCTTCCTTGGGTATGGACACCCGCGTACTCGCCAAATGGTCCTATGCCAGAGTCCTGACCCTGGTAGTGGTTTGTATACAATCCTTGGTATGGGATAGTGGCGTCCCCAGCAGAGAAATCATTATTCACTTGGGAATTTATATCCGACCTTGCGATTGAATTATGGTAAATTGAAAAGCTGTTCTTAGGACTCTGAGTACCTCTGTAAAGATCTGTGGTCGGATGAAAGACGTCCGCATCATTGGCATTTTCAATTATGTCTGGGTCCAGTGTAGGATGGGGAAGCCCTTGATCGTTCATGTAACGGGTCTGGTTGTTCTCCAGTGGGCTACGAGAGGAAGCTTCAAATTGTTGGTAAGGACTGTATTTATCATGACGGCCATAGAATGAAGAATTTGACCCGCTGTAACTTGCAGCTGAGTGCTGGTCCGCAGTCTGGCTTTGAATTTTTCTTCCCAGTCCTTGATGTGTCCTGCGTGGTCCTGGCTGGACTTGTGCCTGTCGCTGAGGGTCTTCAATTCGCCTGGTCATTGGGTAAATGTCAGGGTTTGCGATCTCAAGAGGCGACTCAACGGCTCGCCCAAATGAGCTCCGATGGAATGGGCCTTGGGGGTGATGGGTCCTGGAACCTCCTTTACGCTGATTGGTAGACATCACGATTGGGTCGGAACGGGTCCGCGATGGACGAGAATAAGAGGCAGATGGTTCCCTCAACGGGTCTCTTCTTAGCAGCAGCTTCCAACGAGGATCGGGGTAATTATGGATGCTAATGTTGTGAAGGCCTATGGTCCGAGGAGGCTCTACAACAAAGAACCTTGTAGTACGCAAATCCAACTCGGATCCCAAATAGGCCACGAGAGGTTCGGATGGTGGCTTCTTCAATCAACTCAGTTGGTAGCATTCGATGTAAACGTTGACACTCGTACCAGATCTATGGCCAATCCACAAGATGAAGTCGCAGGGTAGACTGGAAAAGATCAATTCTGAGTCCAGGCAGATCTCAGGATATTTATTACCTTTGTCAATGGCCCACCGGGAACAATCAGTGCAGGCCAGGATGCGTCCCACAAATGCCGTTCCTCGTGGGCAATTAACACTTATGGCATAAAAATCACAAAAAAAGTCTTTATGTTGATGTTTGACTGGCCCAAGATCGAGTATTGAACAAGAAAGTAGTGATGGAGAAGAAAAGGGGCGCAAGGAAGACATTTTATATGCAAGTATACAAGTGACAATTGCACTTGGCACAAATAGTCAAACATTCGAATGGAAGGGCAAAGGAAAGAGTATTCAGATAGATCTCTGGGCTTGGGACGGAGATTACGGCCAACTCCTTGTCAATGGATGGTTCGCGCACTGCCATACTGTCACCGAGACTGACTAGCGCGAGGCGAAATGAGGCAATCGACAAGGGTGATTGCCCTCTCAACGACCAAGGCACACGCGAAGGGAGCGTAAGCGGAGTCAGGACATAGTATCGTGCGTCAGAGAAGCGAGAATGGTATTTGTTGAGCTCTATTACGGGGAAGAATCTTGCCTATACACTGTTCCAAATGCTGTTGTCAGCCGTCATCCAGTAATGTGTCAAGCAAAGGGCGCTACTAGACTGGCCCTTATCATACCCAAGAGACCCTCGTATACTTCAGTGATCATTGATTTAGCAAACCATGGCTACTGCTGGAATCCACACCTTCGCTGCACAGCCTGCAAATGCAGATACTCGTAGGCCCACTTTTGCGCAGCCGGTAGGGCAAGCTGCGGTGTAAGCTTCGCGAAATAGCAGGTTCTAAGATCGTGGTACAGATTTTCAATTTTGGACTCATCATGTCAGGATACAACAGAATGTAGAGGACTCTACCACATGTGGTGAAGATAAGTTCCAGGCCACACCCTCACCCAGGGCCTAGGGTCGGCAGGGAGCGGCTCCCCATAACCCGGAGCTACGGGCGGTCGCCCTGGTCTGTTTTACACGAGCCATAGGCTAGAACCTCAAGGTTGACATGGAACGAAACAATCAACATCAACATATTCAGCGAAGATAACAGAGAGCCTTGTGATCAGCACGGCTGTGTTCGGTGTCATTGCAGCTGATTAATAGGTCATTGATAGATGCTGTCTTTGACTGTGAAAAGGGTAGAATAGGCACAAAAACAGGTTTTTGGGCCGCTAGCACACCGATGGCTGTACTCTGCACGGGAGGATGGATACGATGATGCCGTGTGCATTACGGAGCGTATTCGAGTCTAAAACTGAACGGGGGATAATGATACTTGGCTATATATCGCTACATTGCTTTTTAGGGAGACGGGGAGTTGCATCGCTGGCCATTTGTTGAGTAGATCAGCGTCGAATACACCTCACCCTTGAAACAGGGAGACCTCTATACACCGCCTTTGATCCTTTCCTTTGATTTATAATGCCTTCCGATGTCGAACTTCTAAGAGGCAGTGTGATTACAAAAGCAGAGAGTCTTACGGAGACACCTACCATAGCGATTCTCAGGCCTTGCCTTCAGGAAATTTGAGAAAGCTCATCTTATCTAAACAACATGTCATTCCGCTTGCCCAAAAGTAGCTTATGTTATACATTGGACCTGTTGGAAACTAACATTCAGGGCTGTAGCGAGCATACAACTTCAATCGACCGTACCAGGGGGTCAAAACCATGTTCTCGAGTACATGTCATGAATTGATCATGATGCGATAGATATGTTGAAACATTAGGGATGAAAAGAAAGCGACGAAAGAAGAGAAACACTATTGGCCGTCCATTGCGTCGTGGGGTATCAGTGAACAATAATCCTCCTCAAGGAAACCACAGAAATCGTACGAGCAAATCGCAAGTTCGAAATGCCCAAATCAGTCGGCCATAATCAATCTGACTGTACACAATTCAGCTTCGTACTATAGAGTCCGGACAAGGGAGGCCCACCTGTAGATGCTGGGACATGAGGATATATAGCTCTCATGAGCTATGAACGACAGGCGTTGCCGAGGCAGGCTTGAAACTGAAAGGACCTGCATCCACGCTCCGAATCATAATCGTAAAGCTTCGCGGCTACGTGCTCAAGTTTCTAACGAGGTCCTCGGCTACCGCATTGTGGATGCACTATTTCTTAGTATGATCGCATTGGAACCAATGTCCTCTATGTTGGAAACACCTACCTTGATCTTCTTCTTTTTGCAGCGAGCACAAGCCCCACCATTGCTTCGCACTGCCTTCATGTGGCGCTTCCCCTCTGGTGACAGTACCCTCGGCTTCCGAGTGTGGGGTGTCCTGTCATCTCCCTTGCGATTCCGGGCCATAGGAGCTTGAATACTTTCCAGATCTAGACAATCAACGGGGTGTTGGCGGCCCCGATCAACTTGATCCCTGCTGGGAGAGGGCAGAGTCATGAGAGGCGTGCCCAATGCTTGGCCTTCAAGCAATCTTCGTGGAGACATGGGATTTCTATGAATTTGGCGAATCGGGTGTCCCCTATATCCGCCGCTATTCTGAGGCAACTCTTGGTAAGTGTTGGCGTCACTTTTAGACTCGTATCCATAAGTGTGGCTGCGTCCTTGCGAACCTGTAAGGTCATGGAGTGCCTCGGCTGCACTTGGGAGACCCCAGGTGTCAGGAGTTGGGCCAAGATGCTCCTGAGATGGCCATACCTGCACGACTGGACTTGAGACAGCCATCAATGGAGCCGAGAAAGGTGTCAAATCCCAGCTGGAGGCTTGGTCGCAGTAGCTTGTCAATCCAAAGGGATTGCCCGGGTCAAATAGCCACTCATCTGAATGTGGTCCTTGTTCGTGGTCCATCCGTGCAGAATTTGATCCTTCATGATCGCTCGTTTGGTCCTGCAATCTACCTCTCGGTGACGAAAGAAAAGAGCTAGCATATGGATCTGACGGACTAAGTGAAGGAATGGACTCTGTGTGTATCGGACTTGGTAAGGAGAATGTAGCAGCTTGTTGGCTTGGCATCATGTATGCGCTAGGGCTTAGCGTCCCTGTGGGAAGGGATCCTCCTTCGAAAGAATGTCTTCTGAGCTCGAGATTGTTGTTCTGGCATATACCAGGGTCTAGCGTCCCTGTGGAGAGCAATCCTCCTTCGAAAGAATGTCTTCTGAGCTCAGCATTGTTCATAGCACTTAGCGGAGAGGATACCACATTGATGCTATTGGATGGGCTGCCGCTCCATGAGATATCGGTTCCGTCTGTGTGGGCTTGATTACCATTGCTTCGAATCATTGAATAACACCAAGGAGTTTCATGAGCCAAAACAGGACCATTATTCTTTTGCGATTCATCCATGGGCAGAACCATGGATTTGATATTATATAGAGCCAAATCCAGGGTTGTGAGCAAATCTCAGCTCTCGAAAGGTAGTTGGTCTCAAGGAAATGGGTGTGTGGTCTCAACGACTATGTCGTATTACAATGGCTTTGTCGGCTCCAAATAACCAGAGACTAAACAGAAGATGGCCATGCAATTTTGTAAGGTTAGGGATGGCCTATTGGGTCTCCTCCCAGGATGACCGAGGTTCAATCTCAATTCTCTCCAGTATGCAGTTCAATGCCTTGGTACACTTTCTTAGCCCTGATCAAGCCGATTTCCAAGTCCTTGATAGTTCCAAGAATAGCGGAGGGCAGAAAGTATAGAGAGGTATCAGTGATGGCTCTATCACCAAAAGGCCGTATTCATGCGGATATCTGGGGCCTGGACGTCAAGAGGACACAATGCGATTCCTTGGGATGCTCCGCTATTGATCCTATGGTCCCGTAGTATATGAGTAGCTTGGCAAAAAGTCTTCTTGGTTAGGCACTGTCCCGCTTGAGGATCCCGGTTGTTGAAGTTCCCTTGTGGTTGGTACCGTTCTTCAAAATACCTCCCCGCGGCTCGAGGCGTCAAGAAATGCCAGAGACTGGCGACAAGGGACAATCGCACTGATAAACCCTATGTGTGGCACAAGGTCAGGCGGGTGTGGACGTGTTCCGTGCCTAAGGTAAAAGACTTGGGACGAAAGGACAAGAAAGGGGTTTGGGCCAGCGAGGCATTTTATCTTTTCAACCAGTATTTGAGGTCCACACTTGAATCCATACACCCCAATACTGCTTGAGCCGAAGGCAAAAATCTACCCAATGAGATCTTGCATGAAGAAGGCAATACAAGGCAATCACTGCGTATTAAGACCTTCCAAAATGACCGTATAGCTTTTGCTGATGGCTTAACGAGATTAACTGTTAGATTGAGCATTGCTGCCCAACGCTTATTTACCGCGGTAAGAAAAATCATTTGTCACATAGACGGGTGTGACGCGGGATGCTGTGTATTCGAATCAATGATACAACGTAATTTGGATGCTTCGATGCGCTTTCAAAGTTTGTAGACGATGTAGCTCATTGACGACAATTAATGGTGCAACGACCTGGCGTGGACGCGATGCGCTACCCCTGCAGCGGGCGGATAGGCAGATGCTCAATAGAGATCAAGGATTCCATCAGCTTCTAGATGTGCGAAAGGAGCATATGTATCTTCCTCGATGCAGTAATTAAATGTTGAGGGTGTGTGACAACGTCGAGAAGGGGCAAGAAATCGGCTGGTGAGGAGGGAGGCTTGGCGGCCAACAGACCAGCCAATGACTCTCCAACCATCCTTCGAATGCAGACACGTAGTCGACAATGCAACTTGGTGAGAGCCTCGCAAAAAGCCTACAGGATTGGAGCGCCGAAGAAAACGAATCAGCAGAAAGTCATGTCGGATTGATGTCGCGAGGAAATGCTGTCTGCAATTACGTACGTTTTCTGCAAATGTCTTGCCTCCGTTTGTCCCTCTAGATGTTGGAACAAGGCGACTTGACGCGCATTCAAGGTCGAAATATGATTAAGTATATCGATAACCAGGTGATTAATTGCAGAAGCATGCAGTCATGAGAATGTTGAAAGCTTAGAAAGCGGAGATAAATCTTTGTCTGATTCAAAACCTTTCATTCGTCCTATTATTAATTATGGCGTCTCAGATCATTCGCTTATAATTCATCGTATATACATATCATGCTAGCACAGCCACGCATGAAAACCCTCGTGACATCCAAAATTTGGCTATTTCTTTAATCCGGAACGGAGGGCGGGGATAACGGGTCAAGGGAAATGGGCCATAGGGTAGGTAACGATCATGGGAGGGCACAGTTCTTGCACTCCTCACACTTTCCCGAGGCCAACTGACTCTGATGTTAGCCTTCGTCCTCTACCGCAGTGGCAGCAATCAATGATGCATGCTGCTCACACAAAACCTGGGACATGGCAGGCCCACCTCTTCTGATACCACCGCCGCTCGACCCACCACCTCTCGAGGCCAAACCTGAAAAGACCAATGATCCCAAGAAGGAGGCGAAGCCAAACCAGAGGAATGCCGTTACAGCCTGCGCCTCATGGCACTTCTTGCTCTGGTTGTGCGATCCATCAATGACACCGTTGGTGGAGATATAGCCCTGTTTGCATCATATTAGCTTCATTGTTGTCGCTGGTTCGAATTGTGGCTTTGTTCTTACGTGATTCCCACAACTATGCACGCCCAATTCCGCAGCAAGCGCAATACCGCCAACAAGGAAAAAGAGGGTATTCAGAGCATCCGCTGCGAGCATGAAAAAGGGCGATATGCTGAAAGCTTCGTTGATGGTACCGGCAATGAGGTAGAAAAGGGAGAGCATGCCAAAGACTGCGACGAACATGCAGTAGTTGATGATCGAAGGGCTGCCGCCAACGGCTTCTTGAATCATGTTGCCAACGAGCGCCAAGATAAGAAGAGTCCAAAAGAACTGATGAGCCTGTTAGTCTACTGCCATGATCTCTTGCGACAGCTTGCGACAGCTGGGCGCATACCTGGAGACCACGAAGGCCAAGATTAACGATCTGCATGATGGCGGATGAGTACGGTCAATGGAGTAGGTACAGTGCAACTGGTCGAAAACGTAGAAGAGAGTAGCTTTAGATAAAAAATTGGGAGGCGGGGAGGTGTGGAATGTCATATGCGCTTTCAAGCTTTGCTTCCGGCAGGGTCCTTGCCGTTGTTCTTGAGCTCATGACCATCAGCCCATTAGTGATCCCGATGACATAGCGCGCTAAATCTACGTCAGCGGCAAGTTTTTATGTCCTTGGAACGCCGAGTTCTTTAGTCTTGGCGCTCTCTCCAACACTCCACCGGACTAGGACAAGCTATACCAACAAGACCAACACAGCGGATTCATTGCGCTACAATAGCCAGCGATATGGCATCCAGTAGCTACACATTAATATTCTAATTGAAGTTATCAAACAAACATTGCATGGGGAAGGCTGTTGAAATATCCCAGTAAAACTAACAGTCTCGCCAGTATCAAAAAATGAAAACGGAAGCTGCTCCGTTTAGTGAAGAGGCGAAAGATGCGCGCTAGGCACTATGCACCCAGCTGGTGACAGCATGATCTCCAAGGTCTCACTCAAGATCCATTATCGACGTCGCACCCACAAGCGGCCAAGACCTCTCTCCTGCAGTTCCCTCTTCGCAGCGCCATCCAGAATCACCCCGTCTCCCTCGCTAGTCGAGCTGCCGCTACTGATTTGCTTCGTCTTGGATTCATTGCCAACGAAATGTAACAGAAGTGTCATAACGAACGCGCTTAGGATCGATAAGCACAGGATGCCCACCATGACCAGTGTGCTCTTCCTATACTGCTTTCGTCCCGGTTGACTGTCGGCTGGCCACCCTGTGAATAGCGCATAGGTCGTCAGGATGGACCCCAGATTACCGAGTCCAGATACTAGTGCTGAGGCCGCTGCAACGCCGACTTCACCATGGCGATACTGGAAGATCTCATTTGTCCAAGTCATTGTGATGGGCACGGTAGGTCCAAGGCCAAAGCCGACCATCAAAAGGCCGCCATACCTAGGCCAAGGGTTGGCCTCACTACCTCCATAGGTCGTCAGTAGAAGACCAGCGATTTGTATGCAAACGGGCACGCTGAAGAACAACGCGCGGTGATGATGGAAGCGATCAGAGAATGGCGTGACCAGTAAGATTGCGATGAGATCCATCTAACAAAATAATCAGCTTTGCCATTTCACATTTTGATGCAGTAAACTCACGATCCAGATTGGCGCAGTCAACAGACTGAGATCGATACTGGTAAGTTTGCTGTTTGTCGCTTGTATTATGACCGAGGCGTAATTTTGGACACCAATGCCGACGCCGACGACACCGAAGTACATAAGTAGTAGTGGCCACAACCGCCAGTCGACAAGCACGTGCATCAAATCTTTAAGATTCCATCGATGGTGATGATATACTCTTGTCAAGTCATGATAGTGAATCACTGCATCCTCACCCGTCAGCGCAGGCTTGCTTTGCGGTACCCACTTATGCCAGCCAGTACGAACAGGCACTTCCCCAGGGGGTAGAGGTCGATCTGGGAGCCACCATAGCAGGCTGAACCCTACTATGATACCAACAAGTCCGTAAAGGAGGAACATCCATTGGAAGCCAACAAGACCCCCTAATCCATCCATTTTCTGGAATCCGGCCGACACCAAACCAACAACGGCGGCCGACACCTGAGCGGCGGTAAAATACTGTCCGATGCGTTTGCCTGTTCGAGAGGGTGGGTAAAACAGGGTCAGGTAGTAAGCCATGCCTGGCCACATTCCAGCAATAACAATACCGAGCAGCAAGCGAAGCAGGTAGAGACTCCACGCGGCTTTCATAGCAGCCATGCAGCTTCCAATGATGCCAACACCGATCACTATGCGGCTCATCCAGACACGAGGACTGAGTCTCGTCATGATGAGATTCGAAGGGAAGTCAAATATAACATAGCAGACATAGAACAAAGCAAGACCTGTGGAGACTTGCTTGGGTGTCAAGTGCAAAACCTCTTCCAGATCATGGTGCTGAGCCTCATTCATTGTCTGCGAGAGACCGACATTCGAGCGTATCGCCGAGCAGAGGAAATACAGTACCCAGAAAGCTGGTATGATTCGATAGTCTAGTTTCCTGTAGACTTTTTCTATACGCTCGATGTCTGAGACTTCCGCGTCAATGCCCCCCACTTCTGAATTTTCAAACCCCTTCTCCTGACCATCCCCAACCACACTAGAAGAGAATTGACCCGCAGTAGGCGCCTTCTCTTCCATAGCTAAAAGAGACCAAGGATTTACAGACCACAAGAAATTTAGGTTTAGTCAATGTCTAAAAGAAAGTCGATGAGATAGTAGTCAGGTAGTCAAGAAAAGAAATCTCCTGTTATTTCAAACAGTATCTAGCTCTCGCTAGCCTCCTGCAGGCCTTATACTAGAGCCAATCGACTGACAGATCATAATGACAGACCTGCAGAGCTTTGGGAACGTTGGGATTGGGGTTGTGCGGGGAACTAGGAAAGTGAAATATGCTATACCGACATCGGGCATGTCACAGCGGTCGTCGTACAAAGCACGATCAAAATGACTTTGGCGGATTCAGCAATTTCAGTTTTTGCTGCTCTATAAAGTATAGATCCATCAGTGTCAGCAGCTCGCAATGCTGTTTAGATAGGCGAACTTGATGGGTCCGAAGGAGCATCAAAAGCTCGTATTGTGCGGGGCAGGCGTAAGCGAGCCAGCCCGCCTATCGTTGCCCTCAATAACGAAGGGCGTCATCAATGTACTGTTTTCGAATATCTGCACACCTTGATAATGCCATCGAATTGAAGACCAGTGGCTTTTATGTTCGCCCGCAGTCTACAGAGGGCCTGGATTCGGCCAGTGAGCGCCCTTGGCAGAAGGAGTGTGGCAACGCTCGACGGAACTCCTCACATCGCAAGTACACCACGGGCCAAAATAGTGGATGCTGATTGACAAGCAGTACGTCTTCCCAGACGACAACTCCATAAACTCTCATTATCTTACCCTCCTCTCCTATGACCCTCCGAAAGTCGAGCTCGCACTTGGCACAACCACCAAACTTCCTCCAACGCCCGACTCCTTCACTGAGAACAACAAATTTTTAGACATCACTCAGTCCGTAATAGCACAGCATGCAAACGAAGACCTGAATGTCATATCTCAAGCTCAGGCGATGGCCTCGACATCTGGGTCATCCCTCGGATCTGGAGGCGCTTTCTTTCCACAGCAGCGGCAACAAAGGAAAGCTCGTAAGGGCACCGAGTACGGTGGAGGCGGCGGAACTGGGGGCGACGGAGCCGGAGGAGCGAGTAGTCAGGGCGGTGCAGGTAGTGGTGGAAGAGGTGGTTTTATACACGTTTATGATGAGAGGCATCCGCCCGATTACGGACGAATTCCCGATCCGGAAGACATCTTTGGAAGTTTAGAGGTTGATGGGACTGGTAAATTTATCGACGGGCACGGAAGATATCAGAGAAGTGGGAGCTATAGGATGGTAACGAGGGATGGCTTGTATGTTGAATTTATTGCCCTGGTCCGAGCCGCCGCTGATTGGAACCCAGCTTTGGCCTCAGTCCATTCCTACGACAGAAGCTCGTTGAACGCTTGAAGCTGGAAGACGCCAATCTCCGATGAGAGGATTGAGCTACAAGCCTCACAAACAGCAAACAAATCCACTAGGCGCGCCACAGCTTCGACTGGACCTTTTGACTCCATTACAAACAACAGATTTGTCAAAAACTGATGAGAGGGGTCATCCACAGGTTTTTACAAGCGCCGTGATATGGTATGCCGCCCAGGAAATTCTGATCCCGATGACAATCCGTAGCCTGCTTGTATACAGGGAAGTAAGGATAAAGTCAGCCGCCCACGATGCTTGCTATCGAAGGCAATCAACGACCTGAAATGGTGGGAAGAAGCTATTCCCATACTCCTCTCTCAAAGGAAGATGCTTCTTGCAACAACACCCCCACCAGATCCTCCATTATTGAGCTTGTCGCAGATTCGAGAAGGAAATGTCAATCTGGTACATGGGCCAGCTGATTCCTGGAGAGCACAACCTTCGTCATATGTATAGTTCTCCAAATAAATTAAACACACTGCCTGCTTCTTGTAGGGATACTCGCAAAGGTGCTATCATGAA
The DNA here is from genome assembly GCA_035521555.1 of Lecanoromycetidae sp. Uapishka_2. Taxonomy (NCBI): domain Eukaryota; kingdom Fungi; phylum Ascomycota; class Lecanoromycetes; species Lecanoromycetidae sp. Uapishka_2. The sequence continues at coordinate 39,771 of JASZXT010000012.1, forward strand.
TAATTCTTACCCATGCCAAGAAAGACGGCGAGGGACAAGTCTCATCGTAGTGAATGTTTTAAAGTGGGCGCTTCTTCCTCATTGTGCGTTCTGAGTAGGCTGTGGGACTTCGAATGCAGCAATAGTATTCTAGCTGTAGTGAATACTCAAAGCCTCGTCATATTCGCCGTGCCAAGGAATTCCAGGGCTTTCCTTTCAATCCCAATCGTCTCCATATTTTCTTTCATAGCACCTTTTAATTTCCACCACCTGTCCCAATAGTGTTCACACTTTGCATGCACCTGATGAGTACAGTGTTTTGCCTACTTTCGAGGTTTTGCGACCCAATTCAGAAGTCTTAGTCTCAGCGAACGAATCTTCGCCTCGAACTCCATAGAACTACCTTCTGAGACTGCAACCTTCCTACACACATAGCACCCTTCAGAGTACGTTGCGGCTATTCAAGTTACACGCCAGTCCTTTCACTCTCAACCAATTCCATCAAAACCCTTTCGAAAGGCTGTCCCAGAGAACACATCCGGCGAGAACCCTTTGATATATTCCCATCTACCTACACAGCCGGAAAAGTCTAGACTCGACTCGTTTCGCAACCTGCATGCCACGACTATAGCATATATCCGAGATGGCTTCAGGCTTTGACGATGAAGAGCTGTCGATGTCGCTGTCTGGTCCTGCAGCAGATCGTCGTGGACAGCGAGCGCCTCCGCCCAGACCAAGCAACTCAGGATCACATCACGAAGCAGCAGCCAAGCTACCCAGTGATCGTCGCACCGCTCAGCGCATAGGAGTATACGATGTCAAGAAAACGCTTGGAGAAGGTTCCTTTGGAAAGGTCAAGCTCGCGACACATCGTGTTAGTGGACAAGAGGTGGCTCTCAAAATCATCTCACGCAAGAAGCTGATCTCAAAAGACATGGCCGGAAGAGTCGAGCGGGAGATACAGTATCTGCAATTGTTAAGACACCCACATATTATCAAGCTGTAAGTCACTGCAAATACCCAAAGAGGAGGCTAAGACTGACTATCACAGATACACGGTAATAACAACTCCCACGGATATCATAATGGTACTCGAATATGCGGGAGGGGAACTCTTCGATTACCTTGTGAAGCACGGGAAAATGCCGGAGGAAAGAGCTCGTCGTTTCTTTCAACAGATCGTCTGCGCTGTCGAGTACTGTCATCGTCACAAAATCGTTCACAGAGACCTGAAGCCTGAGAATCTGCTGCTCGACAATGATTTGAATGTGAAAATTGCGGACTTTGGATTGAGCAACATCATGACAGACGGCAACTTCTTGAAAACCAGCTGTGGTAGCCCAAATTATGCTGCCCCTGAAGTCATATCTGGCAAGCTGTACGCAGGGCCAGAGGTCGATGTCTGGAGCTGTGGTGTAATTTTATACGTTCTTCTGGTTGGGCGACTTCCATTCGATGACGAATTTATACCAACCCTGTTCAAGAAGATCTCCTCGGGCACATACTCTACTCCACCTTTCGTATCCTCTGGAGCCAGGCATATCATCCACAAAATGCTGAAAGTCAACCCGGTCCAACGTATCACTATTCAGGATATTCGCCAGGACGCATGGTTCAACGAACAATTAGCTGACTACTTGAAGCAGCCTGTAGAAGAGTTCATAGATACTGGAGTAGATCCAAACAAAGCCATCGATCCGAGAAAATTGGCACCGGGGAAGCCAGCTGAGGTACAGGAACAAATCCACAATTCCGTCATCGGTAAATTGGGGAAAACCATGGGATATGCCAAAGACGATGTGCAGGACGCTCTTGGCAAAGACGAGCCCAATGCCATTAAAGACGCCTATCTGATCGTAAGAGAGAACCAAATCATGCAAGCAAACCGTAAGCAGCCCTTTCCTCAGCCTTGGTGAAGACCTGTGCGCGTGTTCGGTGTTCTATCCTCCGTCTTCATTAATCTCACACTTGTTACGCGTTTTACAACTCCGATTTCATGACAAGATACTGATCAAGTAAACAGCAACCCTTGCTACCAATCAGAATCTAGGTTACCTCGCGACTTCACCGCCACCTTGGAATCCGAACATGCCACAAACACCAATACCGTCCATGGCTTCACCCACGGGAGTAGCCGCTCATTCGCACCTTGACAGCTTCATGCAAGACAACCATTACCAGCGATTACGTGCAGCTCAGGTTGACATGGATGAGACTCCTCCATCCCAGGAGACGAAAACAACAACTCAGGAAGCTCCTACAGAGGTCATACCTGGCCAACTGCCAGAGAAGGAATATGTCAGTAAGATTGGCATTCTAACGTCCAGCTTGCCAATGTACCATGATCAAATCATGGAAATGAAGCAGAAAGAGGAGAGGCGGGCGGCTGCAAAAGAAAACGGTGAGCCACATGAACCTGAAGAAGCAGCAATGCTTTCAAAGATGTCACTCGATGTACCTCATGATAGCGAGCAGTCAAGCGAGCAGCAAGCTGAAACTGCTCGTCGGTTGAAACCTCATTCGCGCTCCACGCTCCAAATCCATGCCATTTTGCAGCAAGCTGAGAAGAACCCTCAACATCAGGAAGCAGCAAATCCTGCCAAAAAGCACAAGACTACGAGATGGCAATTTGGCATTCGAAGCAAGAACGAGCCTGTGGACGCTGTGAAATGCCTTTATAAAGCTCTGAAGTTGATGGGAGACTGCCAGTGGCATGTTCCGCCTCCTAAAAGCCATTCCGCTGGCAAACTTTACAAAGAAGAGGACGGACCCTATCCTGTCAATGTTGCTGGAGCTACACATCTTACGACTGGAGATACAAACCTTGGGGAAAGCCCAGAAAAGGACAAGCACCAAATGCCTCATCCCAACCACAGGCCTACGTTAGATGGCGCAAATTATAGCAGCGATGACACCAGCAATTCACACGATACCGCCACCAAAGAATCTTCTCCAGATGACGACTCTGATAGTGAGAACGACGATGACGTGGATATTTACAATCCACCACCCGGGTACTATCCCAAAGACCCGTGGTGCATCCATGTCCGCTGGGAGAAGAAAGGCATGTCTCCAGCGGGTGCTGCCACCAACAATAGCTCTGCCCACAGCAGTCACGTGGATCTTAACAATAATGAAGGATTAGCGCGCCGTGGGAGCGTTGCATTAGGAAGTATGAGCTCAGCTGCCGCATCGTCTACAAGCGTTGCGACAGACATGGAGCCTCTGACAATGGGCAAATTCGACGCGGAGAGCACCGCATGCTTCGTCTATTTGGATCTTCAGATTTACGTGCTAGAGGCCGATGTTTACCTTGTGGATTTCAAATGTGCTGGATACGAGTCTATTATCGGTGAGAAGGAGGTGACTAATAGCAAGGGTGCTACCATTACGGAGTACATTGGTTCTGGGGTACGGATTGCCGACAAGGACGTGACCAGCCCACAGCCGTTCCTCGATCTTGCCAATAAACTGGTCATTTACCTCGCCCGTGGAAATCAATGAAGTCATCCAAGCATAATCTATAAATTAGGGAAGGCCGCATTTGCTTTTTTGGAGCATACGACGATGTTTGCATAACGATTTAGCGAACGGCGTTTGAGGCTTGCAGCCCTGGACGGGCTGCATACGAGACATGCATTATGAGAAATACCACCTTGGAGGCTTCGTTCAATTATATACTTGCATGAGGACAAACATTTGGGACTCAATCAATCGGATCGTTCCACTCAATTAATCAATCACATGCGCGTTCTACGAGTAACGTGAAAGGTCAATCTTCACCCACATCATTGCAAGATGGAATCGTACTTGATTCAAATTTGTTTGCTTTCTTATCTTCCTCTGTCATACAAGTGAATATCCCTTCCTTTGCACTCTACCTGCCCAAGTCCTGCCTCCTACTCCGTCTCATTAGCGGTCTGATTACGCGTCACATCCCTACACCAGCAGTATATCAGCGATTGCTTCGCAAAATGTAGCCCATAAGAGGTTTGAACATAGTGTTACTCACAACCTCTGCTGGTAGTCCTTTGGTAGCTGCTCCTTCGCTCCAGGATTGGCACCGAATGGATGCTTTGAAGCGTCTGTGTATTGCAAAGCCTGTTGGCGATCGGCCTCAGGCATGGCGGTGAGGTGCTCTTTGTTTGCTTTCTTGGCTTGGTGGTCTTTGACGCCTTTGTAAAGTTGGTATGCGATCATTTTGGCGGTTGAGTGGAGTTTTGGGATGTGTGTGTGGAAGTGTTCGTGGGATGATTGGGTTTTTGATGTGGTTGTACGAAGTGTCTGAACTTTGTGTGGATTGATGTGTGGATAGAGATGTGAATTGGTATGTTATGAGGCAGGTATATATAGTCATCCCTTTCCACCACTGCTACCCTCTGACGTATGTGTAACAGCCACGCCGCTGACCACCTCAAGCCTGAGTCAGAGGCTATACCTAAAGCCTTTCCAATAATCTCACGAATTACCCATTCCAATCTCTTTTCGCGAGAAAAGGGATCATAACGATCGTCCCGCCCCTATCTACCCGAGAGCTTGGACATGCTTCGAAGGCACACTGACCATTCAACTCTGAAGGGTCATGTTGGTACATCGCAGTATCTTCCCAAATGGGCAAGAAGCTCGAGGCTGTGGCTTTCGCGAGCTTGGCGCGCTAGTGTTGGGTGTCGATCTTGAGGTCTGACAATCGACTCTTCTGTCATTTCTGCAACATTTTCATGCTTGAATTTGGTTGACATGTGTTGTATAGTCGATTCGAGGGCTATTTGAAGAGCTTGCAGGGTCTCTGCCATAGGTAGGACGAGGAGCTTGCCATTCGAGGCTTGAGGCTGAGGTGTTTGGCGTATCGACTAGCTTAAATCAGCCTGCCTTCTGTGCACGAGATAGCGCAAGCGTATGCTGAAACGTTTCTAGATTTTCATGGCAATCCAAGCGATCATGATTGTCTTGTAAGATTGTCTGACGAGGTTCACTGTGATGTAAATGTCGCTTCGTGGCACAAAGCCGAATTCTCAACCTCAACGTAAAGGAAGCCGTAAAGTGCAGAGACTGGATCGCCGACTTGTGGTACAGCTTTCAGCAGAGGGGCCCATAGGGTCGGTGCAGGCTGCTCAAAGCGCTAGAGTTGTGCGGAGAAACTGAGGCCCATAGTGGTTTAACGCAGGCATTTCGTGCAAGTAACAGTACGCTTGGGTATCTAACGCTGTAAATCAAGAAGCCTTCATACAGTCATGGGCTTCATTTAACCCTGAGCATGCAAAGAAACTCATAAGCACTCCCAGTCATTCCCTCTCTTTCCTCTTCCCACCCTTTCTCCCACCAGTCTTCCTCAGCACTGGCACCTCTTCCTCCTCATCCACCAAGTCCAAAAACTCCGGCGCAGCCTCTATCCTCCTCCTCTTTCCCGACATCCCCGCCACTACCTCCTCGAATCTCTCAACATCCACCACCCTCGTCGCCTCTCGCTCTCTTGACGCCTCTTCCTGCTTCCACCGCCTCGCAATCTCTTCATCTTCCGGATTCTGCATGCGATGGAATGAGGCGTGGTGTCCACAGCCATCGCAGTCGAAGGATGTGGCGGCTTTGAGGGGGTGGATCATGAAGCGGTAGCAGGCACATGAGGAGACCATGGAGGTTTTCTGGGAGCAGGGACCGCGTGGGGGGACGTATGCCATCTAGAGAGACAACGCATCAGTTAGTGGCAGGTGGACCAGAGAGAGTGAGTAGGTTCGAAGCACCTGAGCCCAGATGTTGGCCTGAGCCTGTGTTGCTGCCATGTTGATGGCGCGTTCAAGGAGAGGTACTTATTGTGCCTAGCTTTCTCAAGGTTCACGGCCTCATCGAATCAATGGAGTTTGCTTTCTAGATGCTTGTACAGAGTAAATCTTCAAAGCTGGGCAGCACTTATATGATTTAGACGTAGTGTCACTCGAGTGTTTACTGGGAGACCCAATGTGGAATAGAGCCGGCTTGATTTGCCAAGACATGTGCGCTGATGTCACTTTGGCCTTGCTTACCCTGCTCCTAGCACCGTAGACATCGTTCATTCGCAATTAGCATCTTGCCAGAAAGCAAAGATTCCCAGACTTGTATCTACTCCGATTCAATGATGTCTATCATACGACAGTTTCCACGTTCGGTTCGTTCAACATCCTTTGCTTTCAGACAGATATCAGCCTCAAGTCCCCGCACTTATGCCAAACCGCATCCAAACGAAAACGCAGCAGAATGGCAAGAGTCACAGAAATCCAAACCCACAGGGCCCCACATGACCAATACAAACTCAACTATTGCGAATGAAATGCCCAGCGTAGGTGCTGATAAGGCACCGCCGGAGCTTATCACATCCGTCGATCCAGACTTCGTACCCAAAGACTCTGTCCCCAAGAACACGGAACGAATGACTGGAGACACACAGAAAGGCGGACCGGAGGATGGTTCCAATGCTGAGCTGGATGTTGGGGAGATGGAAGGAGCAAAATTCAAGGTTGAGCCAATACGGCGGACAGGCGAGGATGGGAACACAATGCGGGCGAGGTTGTTATGTCCGTTTCTCTACATCTTTACGACCCAATCTACCGCAATTGGCTGACTTTGATACGTCCCGCTAGATCAGAGCCGCAAGAGGGGAACCCTAGAAAGTGATCTTCTTCTCTCCACCTTCGCCGACACCAACCTCCCCCGCATGTCCAAGAAGCAACTCGAACAATATGACCACTTCCTTGATGAGAACGACTGGGACATCTACTACTGGGCTACGCAAGAACCTACACCCACCTCCCGTGAGACCGCTGAGGGCGGCGGTCCGGATAGCTCCAACCCTGTCGCTCAAGGCAAAGCTGTTCATAAGTCTGCGACGGATGAATGGAGAAACGGTGCGCCTAGAAGTGGCGAATGGGCTCAGACTGTGGGCACCTTTAAGCCCGCGTATAGACCCGTACCTCAGAGGTGGCAGAATAGCGAGATACTAGCTCTCTTAAGGAAGCATGTCATTGATCGAAGTGCTGGCGGCGTGCATGAGGAACCGTCAACGAAGGTGGAAGGAAAGGGACTCGGACAGAGTATACAAGGTACGGGAGGTGGTGGATTGGGCAGGATGCCTGAGGTACAGAACTTTGACCAGTGAATTCATTTGCGCCATTTGACGTGGCAACAGTATGTGATATAAGCTCCCAAACCAAGGTGCCGCAGTTCGTGTGAGCTTTGCACTATCCGTATTTACGGGATTTCTTTTTCATATTATCGAACAAGAAAAACAGCATGGCCTGGTGTTGCGACTGTCTCAGACGCTCTTTGTCTTGCCTCATCTAATTGTGGCGTCGCATTTGTTCATACCCAAGGCAAAATACACGTGCGATTGGGACAGCTGAGCCTAGAGTATTCAGGACTAACGACTTGCGCTGGTAGCCTTCAGCATCAGATACCGCTTGCGGATGAGATCTTGCAAATGATTGCCTCGAACCTCAATTTGTTAGACCCTGTGCGAAAAAGCTCGATCATTGGCGGAGGTTTTGCTGGTGACTCTAGCATTCCTTCAACAAGCGTGGAATGCCAAGCGATATCCGTGAGCTACATTATTTCTCTTTACACTGTTTGTTTATCTACAGTCTCTCTGCTTCTTACGGCTTTCAATCGAGGAAAGGCTACACGTGCATGATTGTCTGAATACCTTGAGCTTTCGACGTTGATAGTCACACAATTTCTACAAAGCACACTTGATTCCAAGTCTCTCCGAGCAGACGTGACAGCCTCCACATTTGCAGACGCATGCGGCGAAGCACAATGCTCAAGTTCGACAGCTACTATCCAATGGACAAAGATCTCGGATATACCAAGCAAGATGAAGATCACTTCAATGATCTCTTTGAGCAATTCCTCAATGACGATCCGACGCCTCTTACCAGCACGGCAAGTGGAACAGAGGATCTCCATGCATTGGATTTCGCCTTTGAGGAGGAGACGGAGCCGAGCGAGAGCTCCTCTGCGGACAGCAAGCTTACAACTCTTAATTCACTACCGACTGGCCTCAATTATAAGTCGATCCAGCGCTCGCTGGCTTTTCGACCACAACGAGCATTGGCTCAGCCACAGCCGTTGAGGGCGATATCCAGCAGCGAGCTCTTAAGTCTTGAAGGCAAAGCACCTCCAGCGACAAATCACCATAAAACACTTTCAACGCCTTCTTCTTCCTCGGCAGCGCCAACTTTACGAAGGAAAGCCAAATTCTGCGCTCCGGCAGCAGAAGCACAGCATGGTAGATCTGAACGAGCCTCGAAGAAACCATCACGCGAAATGAGTCGTTCCTCGTTCGCCAGTACCCGCCATGACAGCCCTTCGTACCCGGATTGGGCCCAGCGGTTCGAGCACATCAGTATACAACAGCCCTTGCCGCAATTGCAGACATCATCCCCACGCCCAACAGCGACGTACAAAGACAAGAGACCTGGGAATATCTCGACTGCGAGTCATACCCCATCTCACACGCCTTTTCATGATCGGCTTCCCGTTGCGACTCCTGCAAGACAAGAACAAAGACCGTCAGTATGCTCCGACATAAGTCAGAGCAGCAGGCTTGTCACCGTCGCCATCTCTCCAACGCTACGGGCATGGGAGAACCACGAAGATGTGTCGCCAATGACGTTATCGAATGATAATAACAACCGTCTGCACGCTCCTCACCTAAGGCATGCCGATACATGGAGTTACAGCCCAGCGTCGCCATTGGGGGATGGTCCGATGTCACCATTGTCACCTGAGTTCGTCGTTTCGCCCCAACATGTTCAGCCAAGCTGGCTGCATGGGATACCTTCAAACCTGGACTCGTACTACCAAAACAGTGGTCCCAGCCCACAGTCCTCGAGTACTGCACAGCTATCCGCCCATGCGATTCCAGATCTTACACCACACGATCTCATGAACTACGAGCCATACAGAAGCTTCATCAATGAAGACCCCTCAAGCGCATATTCCGTCAATCCACCAGACAATCCTTTCCAATCACCAACGAACGATTTTCCGTCTCACAATTACTACAAAGATCACAATGGCGATATCCTGAACGGCACAACCCAGTCGCATCCGCAAACCCCACCACCATTCTCTCTCCCACCCTCACCATCTCCTTTACAATCACCCTCCAAGCATCGCAGTCTCCGCTCCAAATCCCACCGCCGCGGCCTCAAATCCCTCGGCAACCTCCGCACACCCAAGTCTGCCTCTGCGCTGAAACAGCCGAAATCGGCATCGACGTTACGCTCACCCAGATCCACCACGGGAACGTTTGGATTCGTGAATTTCACGCCTGATGATAAGAGCAAGATACTTACTGGCGTGGCGCCGAGTGGGAGTAGTAAGACTAAGCAGAGGCGGGAACAAGAGGCAATGGATAGGAAGAGGAAGAGTAGTCATGTGGCATTAAAAGCAGTGGAGGCGGTGGGAGGGGATGTGGAGAGGTTTAGGAGGGAATTTGAGAGGGAGGGCATGGAATTGGCGATATGAAGTTACTCGTACTGTAATAATTCTTGGAATAAGCTATGTAACGTATCTACTAACACTAAGGACGATCTTTTCTATGGCATCTTGGTTGAAGGTCTGTCATCCGACAATGCCTCGTCCATACCTTGTATCAAGTAGCAAGTTTGAAGTGGAACTCTTACGTTTTGCGGTAGATGCTGCCTGAGGCAAGACTGACCACATCGGGTTGCGCATGAATCACCTAAATCCTGGTCCTCTACGAATAAGTCTAGAATTTTGGATCTAACGGTGAACATTGGGTCTCCACTATAAAGACCTGAGCTTGGCACCCGAAGGTGACAAAATAAGGAGCCTAGAGAGTTGGGAACGGTACTACTGTTAGAACTCAGTTTCCCCGTACGAGCCTCATTTCATCTCAGCTATCCACAGGCCCAGTTCTATACTCCATCCCCTTGTCCCCCATCAATCCCATACTCTCTTGTGCCGCACCGTGCTGCTGATCCCATCTTCTCCCTAATCGCGGATGCACCATATCCACCCCCTCCGGAATCCCAAGCCTATCTCCCTTCCTCGTCACCGGCACCGAATCCATCCCACCACTCCACACCCCCTGTCCAGACTCCTCGTATGCCAGTCGCTGCAGCTGCAGCTTTTCATCCAGTGTCCATTGCAACGGTTTATGATCCTTCCAATGCAATTTCAGGCGTAAGAAACTGAAGATTGGCTCGATCACCAGGCTTGTGAATATGAGTATCGCACCAACTATCAAGATGATGGCGACGCCTAGGACTGAGAAGGATATAGTGCTTGTAACGTTGCGGATCTTCTGCTGCTTACACTGCTGTGTTTCTTCGTCGGTGGTTGGCCGATTGATTGTCGTGCCCTGGGGAACGTAGGCCGGACCTGTGGCGTAGTTGACGGTCTGTTGCTGTAGCTTTGCCAAAGAAGTTGCAAACCAACTGGAGACCTCGAGCTGCCATTGATTGTTTGGTAAAGCGGAATGGGTGTTAGTGGCTTGTTCGAGGCCCCTGGATGCAAGTAAGGCGCTAGCACCACGACTGACGACGGTGGAGTAGAGGCCTTGGAAGTTGAGCATATATACAAAACGTGCGTATGTAGCGAGTTGGGCAGCGTTGAGATCTAAGCTGCCGAGCTCAGGTAATAAGAGGTTAGAAGCTGTGAGCGAGGTACACCTCCCATTGTTGGGGTTGCAGTATTGATACTGATCTGTGCATGCTAGCGCGGAGACGTACAAGTCTGCCTCGTAGGTTGTGTCTGTGACGCCATCGACTGTATCATTGATAACTATATTAGCAGAAAAGAAAGGGTCTGCTACCGGCGACGTGTACGAAACGGAATTCTGGGTGAGGAAGAGGATGGATACGTCGGCATCTGTACGATTGAGAGCTGGAACGGGAAGCCAACCACTGGTGACGCCTGCCAAAGCCACCAATGGTCTGCGCCATACGGAGGTTAGCGGATACTGCATTGAGAGTCCTTCTGCACATTCGAGACTTACATGAGTGAATAACCAAAATTGTCTATTTTACTATGCTCGTCGTAAGTGTAAGTTACATTCGAAACGTTCCCTCCAATGGGTCCAAACGCAATCTCCTCAATTGTATCGCCGTACGCTATCAAATTCGGGTCTGTAATGTTGACTTCGGTTGCATAACCTAAAGTGTGAATAGGCGAGCAAGTCGTGACCTTGCGAAACTGCAATCGTTTCGACTCCCGGGCATTGATTCCAAGAGAGGTATCGGTATCAATCTTGCCAGTGTCCATTTCATACGCAGAAGTACTGCCATAACAGCGATTATCGCCAAAGGGACAAGACGCGTTGGCGTTGGTATTCCATTTGATCTGCTGCTGGGTGTACTGATTACATTGGAGGGCATTGCCCGTATCCCCATAACATGCTTGTGCATAGGTACTAGCAACAGCCGTATCGTTGATATTAAGATCAATGAGACCAGGTAAAGCACCCGTGACAGCCGCGTCATCGTTCCCAAAGAGTACTCCACAATTCGATGATTTGACTAACGTCTCGTTTCCAGCAGCCTTGGTGACTTCTGAAGAGAAGATTCCAGCAACACCGAAGATGGAGAAATTGAGAATGGCAAGAAACGCTAGAGGCAACGTCCGCCGCAAAGGCTTGTCAGCTCGTTTGCGCCAGGCCCATGAAAGCTGCAATAGCTCATATGCTGCTGTAGGTGGATTCGATGTGTTTCGTAGGATAATTTGTTGTTGGTGATGAAGGCCATCCTGAAACGCTTTTCGGGCACGCTGTTGGTGCAAGATGTAGCTTGTAATCTTCCAGCAAGCAGCACCTGCGACGGACACAAACAGGGCCAGAAAGGCGGTAAGAAGTCCACCGTCACGGGCAGACAAAGTAATTGTGGAGCCTATGACGACTCCGTGGGACCAATTTATCCATGGCCCTGTGTAGATTTGAGATAACACTGGCTGTGACATGATATTCAATGCTACACTGAACGTCTCAAGGACAAAGCTAGTATGGAAGCAGATTGAAGGAAAGAAAGTTCAACAAAGAAGCTATATACGAAAGGATAAGAGCAACCTGTAGTCTTGTACTCGTGCGCGATCAAATTCAAGCAAGTAATAAATAGCTGGAGGGGTCGAAGTACAGAGTAGGTAGCACATATCTGTCAAGCGAGGGTTATATCGGAAATCGAAGGAATCTCATGCAGAACATTTACCCCATTGTTGGCCAATAATGGAGAGATGTTTCGAAAGCTGACTGCATGAGCTGAGAAACTCTATGCGGCACTAGGTCTACGGGTGCGTAGCCTCGGCAGCGTAGATCTCCTGTCGATTGAGTACTCGATTTCCGCGTCTGACTCAGACTATGTCTATCTCACTGCTTTCCAAGCTTTTAATGGAGAAGGAAAAACTGACCGGGTGGGCGGGGCGAGCCTCGTACACCTGAGTCGCTAGTGCATTGAATGCAAGATTGTTTTGCAATTCATTGGTTGCGTAAATTGTGATCTCCATGTTCTCCGATTCTAGACGTTGAGCTATGAGCGGAGTGGGCTGGGCTATGAGCGGAGTGGGCTAAGCTGCAGACAACGGTGCGATTTCCCAGATGACGCTAACCATTCTTGGCAGTAATTGGCGAGGAGACTGGTGAGACTGGCTCGATTGGGATTGCTGCTGCACCGACTGGTATTCGGTAGACTCGGTTGGGGGTAAGGCTGGGGCACTCGATATCGTCAAAATAATTCGCCAAGTGGTACCCCTAGCGATTGCCCCGGGAGATGGGTGCGTGCCCCTAGAAGTGCCCCCTAAAGCCGCAGACTGGTACCTAGCGTTGTTGGCTCCCGCGCCCCCACTTGGCGAACTATTTTGACGATATCGAGGGGCACATCTTTGTCTTCATGGCAAAGATATTGTCGCCGGAGAACACTTCCACTATTGATATCGACAAAGGCGAAACATAGTGATTTTGATTATGCAGCTCCCTCAACGTGTCTTTCACAAGCTCAGTGGAAAAAGACAGCTTCGAATCAGTAGCAGGCAAGCTGGCCAATGGCCTGCAACTGGGGTTGCCGCCTGTTTCCAGCGTAGGCCAAGCGCTGACCCTGAAGGCTTCCAGATCATAGCTTGCGGAAGTGTACTCTGAGTGAGCTCAAGAGTGTACACTGGACTTAAAAGGCTGCCAGTGTAAAGGGTATCATTGTGTCCCTTTTGTGAGACACTAGCGCATTTCACCAAACGCTCCAAGTCCGATTTCATTCGAGACAGCTTGGGAATGCCCCAAAGAGAAGCATTTCTTATACCAAACATCAACAACTTTGAAAGCTGTTGAAGTCTACAAATCCGGCAAGTTGTAAGACGTCGTGCCCCTTTTCCCAGCATTAGGAAAGTACTTCCAGGGTTGAAGCCACGATATCCAGCTCAAAATAATCCTCTGCATCCAGATACCCCAGCTCGTATCAGGGTTCACTAACAGTGGCGCATAGCCTCCAAGTGGAATGGGTTGGACCTTGTTAACATACGGCCTCATATCCTTTTCATATTCCTCGAAAGCTTTGGTAGGATTTTCCATGTCTTTCACCATTTTGGAAGCCAGAATATATGCACCCAGAATGGCCAGGTTTGTGCCTTCACCCGTGAATGGTGAAGGAGAGTATGCCGTGTCGCCGAGCAAAACACATCGACCCTGCGACCATTTGTCTAGCATTACTTGACTAATCTCTTCAAAGTAAAAATTCTTCGTTTCCATCATTCCTTTGATTAGTCGATCGGTCTCCCAACCGTGGTCTTTGAAAATCTCTGCCATCGTTCGTTTCTGCAAATCCACATTTCGAGCTTCCCTCATATCATGGAGCTTCTGATCAAATTTGCAATAAGTCAGGTATGCAGAAGTTTCTTTCTCCGTCCAAGGTTTGGTCAGTGCAGTCCTCCGACCCTGCGCGACGTGGATATTGCAGAACGGTCGGTCCTGGGGCTCGGCAGGGATTGAGAAGAAAGCCGCAAAGGCGTTGACGGACTTTACACAAGACTTGCGCATGGACGCAGGCAAGATCATGTCCCGAGTTGATGAGCGCATACCATCGCAGGCGATGAGAACATCGAACTCCTCCTTGGAGATGGTATCCTTCATTTTCTCTCGGATATCGACGATGACCTTTGACTCAGTCTGCTGTAGACTCTTGATTGTGCGACCATATCGAAATTCGACATTTGATAAGCCGTCTGCGGCACCAAGGAGGGCTCCTGTAAGAGCCGGTCTCATGATCTCGATCTCGCTTGAAGCTTCCGTCTCGCCTGCAGGAAACCTTGCGAATTCTCGACTCGAATCATCAACAAATCGAATGCCAGCCTCATGAGTTACTTTGGATTGTATTTCCTCAAGGACACCCATTCTCTTCACTATTTCTCGAGCGGGCCCTTCCACATCGACGATCTGCCCAGATTGATTGTCTGGTAATGATCTCTCAACGACAATAACTTGAAACCCATTTTTACCAAGCCAGTATGCAAGCACAGCGCCTGCTATACCCGCTCCCGAGATGATGACGCGTGGCATTGATTGAATATGATATAGAATCTAGGTTTGTCCTTGTAGCATTAATGATTTAGGTGGTGAGAAAGCTTTGTTAATGTAATATTGTCAATTCAGAAAAATTCCGTTACGAGGGAGCAAATTTGTATGGCTTTGGACCTCCAAAAGCTTTATGACGTCAGCGAAAGTGGGTCAGGACAAAACCTAACAATAACAGCCAGCCCCTACTCCAATTACGAATACGATTACCAGACGACGGTTTGATTGTGCGCGCATGCTGTGAAATTATCAAGGATATTTGATTAATTATCATCTTCATCCATACGGGATATAATTCTTGACGCATGCAATCTCCGCCACTTGTCTTCCTGCAAATCCTGGTAAATTTCTGGCTCGTTTTGAGCATTCTCCACATAAGCATCGAACTCCTCCTTTGGCTCATTCCCCCAGATCTTACATATGAGCGCATACAACAATTCTTCTAACGATTCTTCCAATCTCTCAAAACTTTCTTCCTGCTTATCTGCAAAGATGAACGAGGCACCCTCTCTGATTTGTACCGCGCTGTGGTATCTCCCATCCCTAGCACTGCAGGTGAAGATGTTGATATTGCCAGGCGTTGCGATTGATCTGTAGAAGTAGGTAGCGCAGTCTAGCATACGCCTCGTTAGTGAATCACTACCGCGATGGAGGGCATGGAGGGACTTACTATCAGTTTCGGCGATCAGGAAACTCATGTAGCTGTTTGCTTCTCCGAAGGCACGGATGTCTAGGAGGCCATGCTGGCAGTGAAAGCGCCCGAGGCAGTTCTATGTGAGCTTCAGTTAGCTATGGGGCTGAGTGAGATTCAGTGTGGTTGTTGAGAGGGGCTTACTCTTACTCCGCAGCAGTATTTTGTCGCTTTGCTGGAGCCGCAGAAGTAGACTTCTTTGGTGGGAGGGACTTCGCGGTTGAAGACGTAGGGTTTTGACATGGTAAAGCAATTGTTGGGAGGCTTAGGTAAGAGAGTTTTCCAGCTGCACATTATGATGAAGTGGGAAACGACCTTCTCATTGTGCCAGAGTTAGATTTGCTTTCTCTAAAACACGGCATTCTTCCGGAACAATGGGGCTTTGATGAAAGAAGCTCCTCTGCCTTTCATTGTTTAGGCAAATACCAGTCTCTGCATGAACCCGTCTGGGGCCACGAGTTACAGCTCGTGAGGTAGAGGGGTCGCGTTCTTTGTTTTAATGTCTGCTGATGGTTCTATGGACTGGATTTTGTGTTTCATGGCAGACTCGTTCTAAGTAAACTTGGGCAAGGCAGGGGAATGATATGCGCTGCTAAGGAGCTTTGAGTGGTAGGTTCCCAGTAAACCGGAGCTTGGATATCAAAGACATGCGCTGCTAAGGAGCTAAGAGTGGTAGATACCGAGTAAAAGGGACCTCGAACATCAAAGAAATGAGATCTGAGTAGTTCGACACCAGTTGTTTGGTGCGTCATTGAGTAGAATGCACGAACGAAGCATACAGGGCGCGAGAAAAAACAGTTGTGCCTTTTTCATTCAGTAAATATAGATTTGCATTGTATAAGACATAATTCCATAGCTCGGAAGCTTTCGTGAATCAGCAACAAATGATCGGGAAACCTTGGCACGCTGTACTAGACTACGCTCCCGAAAGAGTATCACTCAAGGCTTCAGAGACCACGAATCTGAGAAAATTTTAGATGACTGCTAGTATTTTGCCTTGAAGAAGCTCTTACCCTACATGCTGAGCATACGCGCCTAGGTATTGTGACCCATCCTCCACAGTTGACAGCATAAGTGTTCCAGCAAGGGAATGGTCCTCTTGGGCTTAAGCTGTTCGTGCTATTGTTTGCAAGGTCTGGAAAGCGACTGCGACCCTGGGCTTTGGTGGACGAAGATTGGGGTCCGGGGTCTTTGCTCAACATAATGTCCCGACAAGGGTGGTATGACTTTTGATTCGCGCGAGGTTAGAGACTCGAATCAATGACATCATCGATCTCTAGAACCTACATCTTGCAATTGAGATCTTTTCAATGCAAATATCCACGACTCGGATGAAGCTGTCAGAGCAGAAAACCACAAGCTTTTGAGGGTTCAATCAACAGGTTTGGATCCGACGTGCCAGATTCGCGGGCAAATGCAGCTCTAGAGAGACGCCAAGCGAACCCAACATGGACTTCACCTCGTTCAACAACATCATCGATGGGGAACCTCGGGAATCCGCAACGACGAATCAGGGGATAAATCCTGCCACAGAAGAAAAGCTTTTTGATGTTCCAATTGCTACAGAATCGGACCTCAATGATGCAGTAGCATCCGCGCGGCGAGCGTTTACCTCGTGGTCCCAGACATCATTTGAGGAGCGATGTGAGCTGGTCAGGAAATATGCTGAAGCATACATGGCTCAGGAGAGCAATTTTACAGACCTTCTTATGAAAGAAAACGGAAAACCGAGAGCAGAGGCGAATCGAGAGATCCATAGTAGCTATGAGGGTATGCTAGTAGCCGCAAACTGGGAGTTGCCTGTTGAGACAATGGAGGACGAGAACAAGACTGCGACTGTCAGATACGTTCCTCTTGGTGTTGTTGGGGCTATTTGCCCATGGAACTTTCCACTAGTCTTGTCCTTTACCAAGATTGCTCCAGCATTAGTCGCTGGCAATTGCGTTATCGTAAAGCCATCGCCATATACACCCTACACAACTCTGAAGGCTGTTGAAGTTGGTCACTCGCTGTTTCCGCCAGGTGTCTTGCAGGTTTTAGGCGGCGACGAGAAATTGGGGCCGTGGATTGTAAGCCATCCTGACATCCAGAAAATCTCATTCACGGGATCAATCCCGACGGGCAAGAAGATCATGGCAGAGTGTGCCAAGACGCTGAAGAGGGTGACTCTGGAACTTGGGGGCAACGATGCCTCGATCGTCTGCCCTGATGTCGACATTGAGGAGACTGCCTCAGCTGTTGCGATGGCGGCTTTCAAGAATGCCGGCCAGATATGTGTCGCCAGCAAGCGGATCTACGTCCATGAAACCATTTATCGTTCATTCTTGAAGGCGATGGTCTCATTCACTGAATCGCTTAGAGTCGGTAATCCATTTGACGAAGGCATTAAAGTCGGTCCTATCCAGAACTCAATGCAATACGAGAAAGTGCAGACCTTTTTCACCGACTGCAAGGAGCAAGGCTACACTTTCGCCACAGATAACTCAAAAATAGAATTGCCAAGTAAAGGCTACTTCATCCAGCCGACAATCATCGAGAATCCACCGAGTGATTCGAAGATCGTGACAGAAGAGCCATTCGGTCCTATCATCCCCGTACAGCTGTGGAATGATGAAGCAGATGTTATTCGGCGGACGAACGACACCAAGACAGGGTTAGGAGCATGCATATGGTCGAAAGATATCAAGCGCGCAGAGCGAATTGCAAGACAATTGGAGGTTGGAAGTATCTATATCAACAGTCCATTGCGACCGGACTGGAAAGTATACTTTTCAGGACATAAGGAAAGCGGTATCGGTGGAGAAAGGGGATTGATGGGGCTGCTGGCTTATTGCAACGCTCAAGCTGTGCATGTACATAAGTAGAGAGAACAACGTTCACTGTCAGAAGTCCACATGATAAACAATAGAACGAGCCTTTCATTCAGCGTAAGAGGAGCGCTAGAGTTTCAGACTTCCTGTACAGATACTTCACTGATGTAAGACAACGCAGAGATAGCATCGAAAGTCTGGCCAGGCCATGCTAACAGGAGAGAGAAGTGCCCCAAGGTACGAGCGTCGAGCTCATTGAGTGAGGGGGCACGCGACTTGAGACGCGCTAGCGGGAAAAGGTTCCGCCGAGGCCGATGTGGAATTGCCAGAATTTCAAAAGCCCCTTCAGCAAGAGACAGCTTTCTTCCAGGCGCTGTCGAACAAAGCTTAGAGTAGCCATTCGGAACTGGCAGCCATCATGGCACAGTTTTCTCCTCTGCGTTATCTTCTCCTCTCTATAGCCCTTCTCCCCCTTTCATGGGCGCTCAAATTTGACTTAGCGGCGCATATGGGACACAACTCCAAATACGAAAGATGCATACGGAATTTCGTTGGGAAAGACACACTGGTACTAGTCACGGCCATTGTTGATGGGCAGAAAGGAGATGGTCAGATGGTCAATATGCATGTTGGTCTTCCCGGTCCCAGGATCGAGATAACATTTGCTGACATAGGCGCGATTTAGATCAAAGATGCCGTTGGCAACGAATACGGACGACCAAAGGATATTGTTGGAGAGACACGGATGGCGTTCACTTCTCACGCCGACGCTGCCTTCGATGTCTGTTTTGAGAACCAGCTCTCTACAAGCCGTGCGTCCCCCAATCCTTGTGTCAATGACTACAGCCCCTAATGTTCCTGTAGAAGCTGTAATGAACCCCTCTCGCCACATCGAGCTTGACATTGATATCGGCGCCGACGCCCGTGATTGGTCCGCCATCCAAGCTCAAGAGAAGCTAAAGCCCGTTGAGACCGAGCTACGGCGAGTAGAGGAATTGGTAGCGGAAATTGTGAGCGAAATGGACTATCTGAGGACGAGGGAGCAGAAGCTGCGTGATACCAACGAGAGCACGAATGAGCGGGTCAAATGGTTTGCCTTTGGCACAATGGGTATGCTAGTTGGTTTGGGAGCGTGGCAAGTCGTGTACTTGAGGGCATATTTCAGGTAAATCATTCTGCCGCTAAGACTTGAGTATAAGATGAATACTAACGTATGTCTGCAGGTCAAAGCACTTGATCTAGGATTGCAGGTCATTCTTTGTATCGCTAGTAATCTTCTAATTCCCTTACAAACCTGGTTCATTGCTTCAGCGGAGGACTAACATCTCCGTCATGGAATTTGCCCAGGGTATGATCCGATTCGCTAGAAGTCACCAATCTGGTGAAGTACTTGGCCTTGGATGATGGCTTGGAGAACGTACAGATACGTTGAGACCAGCATTAGTGCCAAGTTACACAAAATCTTTGTTTTTTCAGAAGCTATATCCCTTTACCCTCCTACTTTATCTTTCCCTTTTCCATTATCTTTATTGGCAACCCTACTATACCCGAAAGCTCGAGAGATTAAGTATAGTTAACTGCGAGTGAATCTTAGTAAGGTGTAAGATTGTAACTACCTACCAGTCGTACGATGGTTTTCATCCGATACTACATATGCTCTAGAAGGCGGACCCGCGGACCGATAAGCTGCGTACAAGTCTTGCTGTCAGAGACAAGCGTGATGAAGATGACATCCCACGGAAAATAGGTGGTAGTCGCGCATCTACATGATCAAGATCTAAAGCAGAGACCACAACTTCTTAGGGCCACATTATCTGCATTCGTCCCAATCTTCCCAAGGCCATCATGGCCTCTGCCGCAAACTTCAATGGACCCCGACCTCTTTGCATTCGCCGACATTGCTAGGAACTCAGACATACCCGCCCATAATTGAACGACAGCCTCTCACGGAAGAGCGCGGCATTCAACTTTTTAGTCACGCACAGCCGTGTCCAATGCTAAATGGTTACTTTATCTTCACAGGATCGGCATGTTCAACACATTGGACTTGGGGCACTCAAGGAATGGTACAACATTTCCTACTGTACTGTCCATTGCGGACAGGGCAACGAGTCGGCTATAAAAAACCATCGGTCAGAAATTGGGAGGTTTTTGGCCTTCCATCTGGAGGTGTGGCAAGTCCGAGCCCAAAAACAAAACAAAATTGAACGACCCCGGAATTGAACTCGCGACTTTAGGCAAAAAAGTCCTAGAATCCCAAGTGTCTAGTGTCCGATCGCAGAACGAGCGAAATGATACTATCTCAATCAACTAGGACTATTCATCCAAAACTTGAAAAAGACTTGTATGATTCATTATATAAACGTCAGCAGCTAAGGTTGGAGGCTAAGGTAAACATGCAAGCTACCAAAGCGGAAGTCACCATTCGCCTAGACTCATCAACAGACGTCGCGCTCAAACAAATGAGCCACGAACCTAGTCTACATCGACAATCACATAATCTCGCCAGCTCCGATTCAAGCCACTGACCCGCCGCCTACCCCTGAGCAATTGTCAAACCTCAGGTCATCACCTCCACTACTCCTGAAACCCTACGCGTTTTCTTCGCCGCTCCAGAAACTTTACTGCCACGAAAAATGATCGTTGTTGGAAGATTTCACTTGCAAGGCAAGACAGGTAAGAAAAGAGGCCAAGAGCTTAAGAAAAATTGAAGCGCTACTAGTTAGATAGTTGCTTTCTCTTGATATCTGATTTTCCATTTCGCCACACATATGTTCCTGAAACATAGCGTCACACATCTCAATGAAGGGACTCGCATTCAAGCTTTATCGTTAGGATAAGCCACTCAGAGCGAGCACATGTCACTTATCGCTCAGATCAATTTCTTGATCCCCGCTGCAATCGCCTGCGGATTCGAGTCGTTCAAAAAGTGACCTCCCTCTATAATGCTCACATCCGCGTCCGGTAGATCTCGCTTGAACGCCTCAGCTCCCGCCGGCACGAAGAACGGATCACTCTTGCCCCACACCGCTACGAGCTTTGGCTTATGTTGTCGGAGGTATGCCTGCCATTGTGGGTAGGACTTTACAACATTCTCGTAATCCTTGAGCAAATGATCCAGTTGGATCTGGAGCGCGCCTTCTCTCGACATGTAGAAAATATCGAGGTTGGCTCCGTCGGGCGCGACGCGAGAAGCAGGCTCCACTCCAAGAGTATATGCACCGGTCAGACCCTCGGGTGAGAACATGTGCTTGAGTGGGTCACGGTTGGCTGGGGACGGATCGGCCCAGAATTTATAGATACCCGCAAAGGCTGGTGAAAGACCTTCATCATACGCGTTACCGGATTGAGAGAAGATGCCCGTAATCCGCTCGGGGTGTTTGGAGGCCAACAACAACCCGACAGGAGCACCGAAATCGAATATGTAGACTGCAAACTTCTTAAACCCGAGGATCTCGGTGAACTTGTCAATCGTGTCGGCTATGTTGACAAAGGTGTACTTATATTCATTGGGGGTCGGGCGAGAGGAATTGCCAAATCCTGGATAGTCAGGCGCAACGACGTGAAATTGGTCGGCGATGAGGGGAATCAGATCACGGAAGGTGTGAGAGCTCGAGGCATGGCCATGGAGGAGGATGATGGTTGGGAGAGATGGGTTTCCGGCTTCGCGGTAGACGATATCGAGGTTATCAACCTTGGCCGTCCTATGGTGCACAATGAGGGCCATGACGAGTAAAGTAATTCTGGACTTGGCTGGCTTTGGGAGGCTTCGTTGTAGATGATCGCTCGTGTCGTGAACGGTTGTTAAGGCAATTGAAGTGGAGGAATTCCAACATCGTCCGCCTGGTGATCTTTATGCACATTGATATGATCGATTTTTGATGAATCAGCACAATACTTTCTCGTAAATGCTTTGTAAACTGCTTTGTAAACAGCTTTGTAAACTTTTTTGTAAAATGCCACTAAAGCAGCTAAACGTCAAGTGGGAAAAGGTGAGACTATCAGGCTGGGTATGTGGACATAATCAGCGATTAGTGTAGCACTCCCCTATGTATGGATTCGAAACGTAATCAACACTATTCGTGCGTCGGCACTGCCGTTAAGCAGCGGCTCACCCACGCTTAAGACCCTATGCAGCGTCCTTTAATCGATCCAAGGGCGGTAGGAGGGTTTTTATAATCATCCTCGTAGCATCTTGGCACTGCTCTTCATTTAGTATACATGATGCTGATATGTCTCTTTATAGGAATTTATGACCGTCAGTAGATAGAGAAATCGTAATTGTGAGATTTTTGAGGAGTATCCTTGAAACTCAAAAGACTTCAGTTTCCAAGATCGTCGCTGCATGATTATTGATATTGATACCTACTTGAGAATAGCGCCAGATACCCCTTGCTAGCGCTACCATATCAGGATTAAGTCTGCGAGCCGTTCCGGGCCGCGTGAAATCCAGCACGAATCTTCAGAATTAGGCCTACCTATGTCCTTCCTGTGGGGATCAACTTTCAAAAATCCAAACCCTCTACAAGGACTAGGCCTATGGCCTTTCTTCGGAGCGTTTTGTCCCGCGGAATTCAACGTTCACGGATTCGAAATATCTCATGAAAATCAAGTTCCATAGTCCTTTTCCGGTTATCTACGCCAGTGGGAGTCAACGCTCACGAAATCAAAACTTCCTTCCAGATAGGTATAGCTTGCACTACCTCAGCCATCATACCTCCCCAAGAAGACGATCGCTTTCCCCTTCTCCCAGTAGCACTCCCTTTTATCCATCCTCGCTGCCCACGCGCCCATCCAGGGATGCCGAAGGGCGCAATCCATTCTTAGCCGCCTGCCGGTGGTGCTTTTGGAATTGAGAACGTAGGTTACGCGAATATGATCAGCGATGGAGAAGTCGCTACGTTGGATTGTTCCTTTGACAATGAAGGCGGCGATGATTAGCAAAAGGACGTTGGTGATGTTGTATTAGACACTGATATAGGAGCAGGTGCGCGTAGAGCAAGTTTGCTGATGCGGGAGTGGAGACTGTGTTGTCAGAGGTGGAGACAGGGATTATTGGTGATCGATGGGAGTGTTTGGGAAGAAGATTTGAGAGAAGAAGTGGATGACTGTAATGGCAAGGGTGAGGAGCGAGGACTGTGAGGCACAACTGGTGGTGGTGTAAACATCAATATCCCCTGTATTGGTTATATTTCTTTCCCACTCTACTCAATTAGCTATGTCCAATTACTTACGTATCAAAGTGTGACTCTGTCACAGACCTCCTTGATTCGTGACATTTTTGTCATCGATAGCCTATCCTAAGAAATGTATAATCACCCGAGTGTCTACTCTAGGTTCCCTTTGACGAAGGTATGACGACCGCTCCGGCACTGCCATTGCACTCGAGAGAGCCTGTGAATCATAGTCACATCGAAGTGGTCAGCGAACGCTGCTTTATCTGTAGGGAGCCCAATGAGTGAATATCAGCCGCGCTTGTTGTGGCCCTTAGCGTGAAAATATAGCGCGCCCAAGAAAAAATAAAAGCACACTGGGTCTCCCACTCCTCTTTCTCTCCTTAAGTACAGTGAAAATCGATGTTCGGGTACTCCCATATACCTGTCATTTGATTCGAGCTTATCGGCTTCCCCTTTGAAAAAAAGGGATTCCTCACGACGTCTGCCCAGCGCCGTGTTGTAGTGGTGGGTGAGCTCTCCAAGGCGGTAGGCGAAGCCACCGGTCCTTATATATTCATTCTTCATGTCTTCACCGACTGATCAACCTCTGTCTCCTTCGGGAATGGCAGTTTCTTGGGATAGATCCCCGGTCTTCGGGCTGTATATTTAGGGCGGTTTGCACAGCAACCGATCCCATTCTCAATTCTAATGTCTTCACAGACGTGTCAATCTCTGCCTTCGGGTAACCAACGGTCTTCTGACCAGTACCAACTCTCGCTGCAGGCTAAGCCGCAGGTTGAGTGTACCAAAACTTCCGCGAGGAATATCTACACTAAGCATTTGGAATAGAAAGGGAAAGACTTGGTCGTTGATCCATTCAACGTAGATATACGAGCCGACCAACAAGCTTCGGCAAGCTAACAGCGACCCGTTTCGCTAACGGACGAATAAATTGACGAAGTGATGGTCGAGCTCGAGGCTCCCAAATCTACTAGAGTGGATCTCATGTGCGAATTGAAGGGCCAAGTGCAGGAGATGCAGTTCAATTGTCCTAGCTCCCCAATTGCGAGGATGATGGCAAGCGTAACAGCAAGAAGGCTACGAATCTCGCGGGCCAGGCTAAGATCCGTGAGCCCATGGCTGACGTACCAACTCGAATGGACGAGGTAGAAACGGTAGAAATGGATTTCCAATACTATTTCCGCATCGGTGGTTAGTCACGTCGAGTGTGCTATTGCGGTCAACAGTGGATAAGTAATTAGGCATCCATTCGCCATGAGCAAGCTGTGGAATGCGAGCCTCAAGATTAAGGCCTGTCACTACGGTGTGCCTTCGAATTACATTGATTGTTTGTGACCCAAGACGGTGCCAAGGAGCAATCCCATCAATTTCTCTCCGTGAGCTGGATCTCGGGAGTAAAGATCAACGGAGAGGTTCATGATCGAATCGGACAGCTTTTTCCACGGCGGCAATCCAATTTACATCCAGAGCTTGGCCCATTTTGCGGACATGATGTTTTAATCTATTCGCGAGCAGCGCAACAATGCTGCATAGGGGCAAAAGGATACGCTTTTTTTCATCACTCTCACTAGCAATGCTGTCATGCCCGTGGGCTATGAGAGGTGGAAGACGCTGGGGCTCTCTGACGAGAATCGGGTGGATCTCCAAAACTCAATGGATGGACTGTTCGCTGGATGGGCACTACGGTTTTGATTTGGTTTCAAATGCCGGCAGCGTACGAGACGTTCGTCCGTGATACGCTGAAACCTCTTTCGAGCATCATCGAAATCAAGACAAGCATGGGCGAGTATCAGCAGCCTCCATTCTTCGGATACATGGATGGACAATCCAACGATGGTTTCAGCTTCGACATAAAGCCATTTGATGGGTTTGGCAACAGTATAGACATTAGGAAGCCAAATGTCAATACTAACAAAAATGGCATCATCGCGCCGCGAACTTCCGACATGAAGGACGTCGCGGCGATAGCTCTCAGTATTGACCGATCAGCGTATCATACGGTGTCTTACGCCTCGAGCACCACGGTGGCTTACGCTTCGAGCACAACGGCGTCTCTTGATATAAGCACGCCAACGCGATGCGGTGATGAAGCTAAAGCATGATCTACTGCAGGAGCCCAACTTTAACCCGGCACATCTCAAGCTGATAACGTACTGCCAGGGGCAAGCCTGTCTGTCATTGAGATGATCGGGGCAGACACCTGGTCAGACGATCATGAGCGTGACAGCTTCATCAAACATAGCCTCGAGGTCTCCAGGGTCGATGCCTTTGTCGCAGCCCGCAGTCTTCTCGCAACCAACACGTCCTCCAAGGGCCAAGAAGATGAAAACGACGATAGTACTAACGAGTAAATCAAGGTTGGTAGGGTCAATGAACACGTCAAGGACCCGCACCGGCTGTGCGTATCCCTCAGTCGCCGGGAAAATGTGCACATCGGCATCTACCAGGAGCCCCTCTTCTTGTCGACTGTCAATAAGGAATCAGGTAAGTGGCAGAATGCTATCGGCAACATGGCAGTGAATGCCAGTCGTCGGAAGTTAGTCTTCAATGATTACTTGACTATAGGTACTCATCTCGCTGCCTCAAGTGGAGCAGCACAAGCCTACGGAGCAAGGGAAGAAGCCCGCGAATGAGGACCTCAATTGGGGTTTAGACTTTGAGTGGACGCGAAAATTGGGGAACAAGCCTTCACACGAGGTCTTCATGCCGCGAGGTGTGAGACGGGTATGCGCAATTTTTGGGTCATTGGGTCGTCAGATTATGTGAGGTATCAAATCCATTATACCTAGCGCTCCGAACTGTTCCACACTGACTCCCTAGGCTCAAACCATTCCAACACACCTCAAGGGCATCCAGCGTGCGGCGAATTCGGAACTCCACCCGTCGGATAAACCTGTCATCTCGTCAGCCCATCCACCTTCTCCGTCTATCTCGTCCCCCAACTTACCTCTATTACAGCAGGCCCAGCCACAATACTTGCATCAGAGAAGTCCGTGTCCGATCTCGACAGCACGATATAGCTCTGTCCCACAACGTCTGCCGGAATCTGGTCAATTTTGTAGTCCGTATCACCGACAAGAATCCGGGTTCGGACAGGAAGCTGCCGTAATCAGCTGGAGATAGGACACAAGAGGCTGGAGGAAGTCACCTTCATTAGACCAGAGAAGAAGACGGCGTATATTGGCGTGTAATAATTTACACCCAATCCTTGAGCGTTTTTGAAGGCATTGGAGAACGTGATGGACGAACGGCCCGCTCTGCATTTAGATCAGCTCCGACTGCTAGTTCAGCCAGAGCTGAGCAAGCTTACTCGTAAAAGTATGGTGTACAAGTAATTGTGAGATTCGGGAATGGAACGACAGGGAGTGGCACCGCACTGTCTTGGAAGTTGGTAATGAAACCAAGAGCAATCGTATGCGTCTTATTCTACAATTCTCGCACATTAGCATGATCTTTCAGGAACACATGATTAACCTACGAAGTCCAACGGCGTGTCGAAAGCATTCGGGTAAGGTGACTCCCCAAGGCCTGCTCGAAGATAGGAGCCATGACGGGCTTCGACGCTTAAGGTGGAATTCAGCGCAGTCAAATAGTCCGGATTATCAATCGAAGTTGCAGCGCCAAGATACCTGCTCGTTTGTCAGATCTCAAAACTCCAAAGTAAATGGATCAATTCGAAACCTACGCAGACACGCTAACCCCTTCAATGATACTAGACAGCGACACGAAAGCCGAGACATCCATGTACGGAAACATATATTCCAAAGGCTCCGTCGCCTCAATCCCCGCCGCTTCCAGCGCCTCGACCAAAAAATCGATATGACTTTGCTCCTCCTTGGAGATCTGTACCACGTTATCATAAAAAGGGTCCAAGAAGCCCGCACTCGTGAAATCGGACTGAGTGAAGTTCTCGAGACCGGAGATGTAGAAAGCACGCTGGAGGTATTCGAGTGTTAGGGCGAAATTGAGGATGAATCTATCGCCTGTGGTTGCGTTGCTGGCTTCTGTCGTGTTTGAGACGGTTGTTGGGAGGGGAGATGATAGAGGGGAAGTGGCATTGGTGAGATTGGCGGCGGTCGAGGCGGGGGATGCGAGAGTGGTGGGGAGTGCGAGTGAAGCTATCGAAGCTATGAGGATAGAGAGAGAGAGCATGATGGAAGCGAGAAGTCCTACTTCCAAGAATGGGAAGCAAAGAAGCTGGGTTCGCAGGGAGATTTGTCAGAGGAAGGATAGGGAGTAAGAATGAGGATGGAAAAAGAAGAGAGGAGATCATTGCTTCTTCGTCTTTCAAGATGAAACGTTGAGATTGAGGAAGGAGCGGTCGTCAATATCTGCAAGATCCAAGGCCGGGAAGGCGTGTTCCCGTCTGCCAATTTTAGTGTATGGAGACGCAAGCCATCTATCGCCGCTAAGGTTCATAAAACCGGCTATCTGTCATTGATGAGCGATAGCATTGAGTCAACACACCAACACACATCTTGAAAAGCTGAAAGATCTCAATTCTGCAATCGAATAGCATCCCGAGAGAAGAACGTTTGATCAATAAAGATGCCTATTGATTTGCTATCCCCGCTCTGCCAAACCGCAATGCTAACATCATGATAGTCGTAAAATTATGCCACTGCTCACATTACATAAACCAGCGAACCTCCAAAGATCAACGACAGCAAGACCACCGCGCTTGTAAGAGCAGTCATAGCGTCAAGCCTCGGAGCCACAATCGAAGAGGCGGCGCCCTTACTATTACTAGTCGCACTAGCGCCAAGATTAAAGGTTGGCGTACCGTGGCCACCAGTAGCCTGGTGTCCGCCTTGCCTAGTAGCCGCATCGGTTTCTTGGGGATGTCCCTGGTATGTCTGAGTGACAGCAGCGCCGGAAGCTGTAGCAGTAGCGCTAGGAATCTCGGATCCAGAGATCGCGACGACGTTCGCAGAGGTGGCGTTGAAGTCAGTTTGAGCCAATCCGATTTGGTTATTCGTCAAATCGTAGACCACGTACGCTGAGCGTAAGAAGGTGTCACCAAAAAGGATGGGTCCGGTCCCTGAAGACATGAGTCCGAAGCCACAGACGGTAGCTGCTCCGTCTTTGAAAGTGGGCTGGCTTCCGTCGTCTAGGAAGATATCAGTCACGAACTCTCCAAATGAGACCTGAATTGATGGTCCACCATTACCCCCAAATCCGAAATTGAAGGTCGCTGGTGAATTGGCGAGTTTGCACGGAACGATGAGGCCGAAATCAGGGTCGTTGATGGCGCCAACACCGCTGATGATCGGATTGATGACGCTATCGGGGAGGTATGTAGCAGTAGTTCCACTGTCTAAGATGACCGGCAGAGCAAGGTTTGTCTGAGAGAAAGCCGTGTTTCCAGTTGCGTCCTTCACAGATACCGACGTTAACGCGACAGTAAAATCAGTATACGAGCTGTTGGATGATGGTTGAACGGGGAGGACAATCAAGTCTCCGTGGAATTTGGCAGTGTCAATGCCGCCAAAGAGAATCGATCCAGTGTTCGAATTTAGATCGTTGAGCCAGAGACTGTACGCCAAAGTATTGATGAAGCCCTGATCCTTCATCTGAGCGATGATGTTGGGGTAAATGTCATTTGGCGCTTGCTCTGCAATCGATTCGTCGGCGTCATAGCCAATGCCCATTATCCCAAATGCTCTTGTTGCCTGTGTAGCTAGCCCCATAGTCATGTTTTTGATGACCGTGTTGCCAATGGCCAGGGTTTCGTTGATGTAGTCTCCAGTAACACCGCTGTTGTCTTCATAGGAGATCTGGAATGCGTTCTGAGCTACGTCGACGAATGTAGAGGACTTGGTATCATCGAATGCTCCTAATTGCTGGCAAGCTTGCGGTGATTGCTGGCAGGCGTCGGAATCGACAGAAAGCACCCATATATCGCTACTTCCGGTATCTAATTGTACGCTGAATGATTGCGGCGGTGTTCCGATGGTCATGTTGATGAGGTATCTAGACAAGTCATCTTAGCTGTTGTGTCCACGAAAACAGCATTGAGACTCCGGCTCTTATGCTCATTTCATCGATCTCAGGGCTTGATCCCAGCAAAATCAATGTATACTCAAGACTTGGTCCCAGCTGATTCCCGTTCAAAGAAAGACTTACGCGATTTGTTCATTGTCAATGTCTACGGACACAGGCTTCTGGCGCTTCCGTAAACGGTTTGTGAGGGGAGTGTTCCGAGGGACTTGTTTCTTGAAATCGAGACCTAAGACTTTGGGCGCAGGATCTGGAGAGGGAGAAGCAGCGACACTGCTGAGGCTGAAGAGTGCTGCCACCAAGGCGTAAGCGCTGAAGGAGGGCATAGTGTCGTATAAGGGTCACGGAATGGACCTCTAGGAAAAGTTCGGTCTAGGAATGATAGCGACTCTGATTTATAGACGTATTGTGAGCACAAGCATCAAGATGAGAAAGAGTCCAAGTGGGCAGCCTCGATTTATGTTTGGTTTCATGGCCGCTATGCAGGTTCGGAAGCAAATAGCAAAGCGCGCCACAATGCTCGAATGGATGGAATTGTTTGGAACTAGCCGGTTCTGCAGGCTTTGATAGGGTCAAGCTGCGCTGGCTTGGAAACCCCCGGGGAAGCTGCGCCTGGTCCCGCTGCTCCCGCACGCTCTAGGGACCCAGATTTGGCCTATCGAGCCTATTGAGCCTATTTTGCACATGCTCGGCTAAAACCTTCAGCTTCATTCGTTTTACCTCCGCTCTTGGTGCGAGGTTACTCCAGGCATCAGCCTCAAAACGTGGCGGTGCCATACCACCTTTTCTCAATACGGTAAGTTTCTGTTCCCCGAGGGAGTACTTGGACTACGCTAGCAATGTCATCGCAATTTGATCGCTACATTTCCACGAGCGGAGCCTCTTGGAGCGGAAAGAACAGAGATTCTGGGTACGTGACCCTCGTGGCTTCACCTGATCAATTAGGCTCGAGCCAAAAGTGTTATTGGCTAGGGTATAGCTACAGTAATTGGACACAAGGACACAGGCTTTACTCCGGATGTACTCATGGGAGCGGCAGACTTCAAGAACGAGCACAAGGTCTACAGGCGTGTATACTGTTGACTGGGTTGCCCGGTCAATAACACACGTCTTACGAAGAGGAGCGTTACTACTGATAGCACGTACAGACAAAAAGATTACGAGAAAGTACCGTAGGGTCGTTTGCTTAAAGAAAGTGGATTCTGTGTGCTTTGGTGAGCCCAGCCTTAGTTCTAGCTCAGGGGGGTTTTTCGTGAGTAATCTCGCCAAGCCCTTGGTATATCAACATTTGGGGTACAACAGCTTAGCGCGACGTTTTGGTACTTAGGTTCCTTTACAAAAAACATAGATTAGACTAGGATAAATATCTTTAAAAGCAAGTATTTTCTTATAACTTTCGTCGTTACGAATTAAAATCGTATTTCTTACTTATCGGGTTTCGAAGTTCCAAGGCTTGGCAAAGGCCTTGGCGAGATTACTCGCGAAAAACCGCCCCGAGGATCTCCCTATCAGTCTCCCCACTGTCGGTCAGACCATAGCCTCGCTAAATTTCATGGGCCGCGATCACTGTCCAGGAGAAGCAACATGATCATATATCGTGGCGTCTCAATCTTTCCCCTGGAAAGGCAGGAGGTGGCCCAAGGACCTCCATAGTCAGCCATGGTATCCCAGGCCTCAGGCCCCACGAAAGATACGACCCTTAGTGCCTGCGATGAATGCCGTAAGTAATTCGCCCTTCCTCTTATACGTCCCACCAACTGTCGTTGCATATAGGTGCGAGGAAGCTCAAATGCTCCGGAGAACCTTCTGGATGCTCGCGTTGCACGGTCGAAGGAGCTGGCTGCCACTACTCTCAGAGGAAGACGATGGGCAGACCGCGAAAGAGACGACGAGAAGAGGAAACAGACGACATTAGTATAAGGGCAACGGCCGCATGCGAGTCTGGCGAAGTAGCTCACGCTGCTTTTCCGGACTCCAATGTAGCTCGCTTTGTTGGCAATGGTCTAGTGCAGAATGATTCCCAACTTTCGAACAACGAGTTTGACATAAATGCCTGGCTTACACCCGACGGACTTCATTCGAGCACTTTGGAGAACGGAGATTTCGAGGTTCAAGCTGCTGAGAAGTTTGTCTTAGACCCGATGTTGGGCTACGCGACTTGGGAAAATGGGCAAGGCACGGGCAATACGTTATCCAACCCAACGCAGCTTCTGATACCACCCACTACTTTAGATTACAATCTAATTGACAACAATCTCGCAGGTCTGACAACACAAAAGACCTGCTCGTGCCTACCAGACCTCTATCGCACTCTTGCTTCGTTCCAGTCAGTGCCCGCACCTTCTTTCCCGTTCTCGCTGGGCAATCTGAAGAAGGCGGCGCGCTTGGCACATGATGTCGTGCAATGCCAAATTTGCCCACAAACATACAATACAGCCGTGCAAAATTCCATGTTACTCGGAACCCTCATGCAATTGCTGATCAACGAATACTCAAAACTCCTCAAGCATATCGACGAGAGATCCTCAAGCGGCCAGAAGATCCCATTTCGCGTAGGCGAGCCTTCTTCACCTTTTGACTCACGTCACACTGGCGGTCCAGATTGCCCAATGTCTGTCAGTATCGATCTGAGTGGCGATGAGTGGCGTTTACTGGCTAGAAAGGCGGTTCATCAAGAGATATATGGTGAGAAGGCAGCAGGACATCAGAGTCTAATGGCTCTATTGCATAAAATGAGGGACAGACAGGAGGGATGGCACCATCGCTTCACCTCTGAAGTCCATACACCAGGTCACAATCATAGCGATGAGGAAGCGAGAAAGTCGAATGAACACATCTGCGTACAGGTCACGCAAATCCACAATCTCAAGAAATCACTCGAGATGCTTGGGGTGTGACTTCAGTCCAGGTAACAGTCAGAAGAAGCAGAACAGGCTCTCGACCATGGTTTATTGTTTGAGTCAGCAAAGAGCGAGGAACGGGTTCTTGATAGGACTACGTGTGTTGGAGGCACAACAGCCTAGGATACGTGAGGACGATTGTGCATCGACATATCGACAAGATCTCCAGGCGATACACTTGAATTCTTCGAAGCATGTGACATGGATTTGGTACGGGATCCTGTTCGGATTAGGCAATCTGGAAGCCTCGAGGAAGGGACCGAGAGTAGCTCTTGGGTGCGAGGGGCCAAGATCCACAGTCGAAGCTCTAGCCGTAAGCACACAAGAACAGCTGGCGTCAAAGGAAGCAGATCATCTGCAACTTGTTCACCGTTAAACAAACTCGTTGATGCGAGCGCGAGCCTTGCTTGAGGGCATCCAATAATTGGCCATGACTGAAGACAAGAGATGAGCTCGCTTTATCTTGGCTGATAGGAGGAAAGCGAATAGTAAGTACTTTGCGTAGCTTTTGATGAACGTTTCTGTTTCTCCATACTAACATCATATAGGCAGTCATGCGGATAGCAATACTCTTATTCCCCGTACCCTGCGAACTGGCCCAAAGGCTCTTCACCTCGGCCCCCGGACTGATGCGAGTAAGGTTTCCAGTATCCGAAAGACGACGGGCCCAATTCCAAGGGTATCTTTAATCTTGTACCTTCCGAATCAGTCTGATGGCTGCACATCTTTAGCACCATGTCCAAGAAGGGAAAAAATTCAATGTTGATTGATCAATTTCAATTCTGGCGAAATTTCTCGAATTCATTTCAAAGGAGCATTCAAGCTCAAGTTAGCTGTGAAGTAAGTCTACATAAGCTACAGTGTAGTAAAATAACTGGCTGTCCGAGCCAAGATACCAGCTGATTATGCTACAACGAGCGCAATTTCGATATATGCCCCATATTCACGTCTTCGGAGCCTTACTCCGTAAATATGATTTTGCCTTTACCATATAGCGTATCCGGACACAAAGACTCCAAATGTCAAACACCATACGCCCAAACTCTCTGCGGCCTGATGAAGACGAGACTGACACACCACTCCAAGACTCGTCACACGAAATCATTAGTATGCCTCATAGCTTCGAGAACTTGGGAATCCGCTTTTTCATGCCAGACATCATAGCCTCCATAACATCGTCGCTTTGCAGGGCCGCAGAATTCCAGACACTCGTGTACTTCAGCCCATCCTCTACACTTCGATTCCAGCTCCAATTCAAAATCTCTTTCGTCCCTTGTACCGCAACCGGGCTCTTACCAGCAACGAGCTCAGCCCACCGTAATGCTTCCTGCATCACCTCATCCTTCCCTCCATTCTTGCCCACCCAGCTCACAAATCCTTCCCTCCTCGCCTCCTCGCCTCCGAACTGTCTTGCAGTAAGGCATACGTCCTTGATCCAGCTCCCATTCCCAACGATCTTAGGTAGTCGGCTCAGTGTACCGATATCCGCTGCAAGTCCAATGTCCACCTCTTTGACAGCAAATTTGGCATCTTTGGCGCATATTCTAACGTCTGCACATGATGAGATGTCGATTGCGAGTCCTAAGCACCATCCGTGTAAGACGGCAATGACTGGTTTCTCGCACTTCTCGATCGACGTGATGGCTGATTGGAAATCGTTGACGTGGTGCCGCATGGACTTTGCTGTTCTAGCCGGATCTAGTTTTCCTTCACTGGATGATTGATTTGAACCAGCATTGAAGATTGAATGCTCGCTAGCTGCTTGCACGTCGAGACCAGTTGTGAAGGCTCTAGGACCGGCGCCGGAGAGGATGACAACGCGTGTGGAGGGGGAGGTTGAGAGGTAAGAAAATAGAGGAGGGAGTTCGTACCACATTCTGCCAATGAGTTCGTCAGCTGGCTGGAAGCTTGAATGGATGTTGAAAGGAGCGGCCTACGCATCTGTGAATGCATTGAGCCTCTCAGGGCGATTGATCTCCACATGAGCAACGAATGGAAGTGGATAGCTGAGATTGAAGTATTTGCACGCTGGAGGATTGTCTGGTGCTGTCATGGTGAACAAGAGTTGATAAGGTGGGAATGAACGGTCAGGTAGGACTGGTGGGAAATGTACAGGGATTCGAAGAAATAAACACTCAATTGTTGCTGACACTGGCTCCACTGGATGCGGGTAAGCAGAGAGGCTGACCACAGCCTCGGTACGGACTTTAATTCCGGAGATAACAGCCCCTTTACCCAGAAGAGCCAAGCGAGCCAAGGTGAGCAAGGCTACGCGTATCCGATGAAGGAAGCTCGTTTGCTCTCTTGAGGACCACACTTGATTTCATCCCTAGACGTACCATTTTGAGCTCGACTAAATGTGCCCTGATGGCCGTACACTGCTTCTTCGCGTCCAATTGTTCCGTGTCCAGCTCTATTTTGTGGAAATCTCTGATTGTATGTCATTTGGAAAATCTACGAGCGCAATTCCCTTGCTAGCTAGCTCTCTGGCGGCTTAAAGAGCGGAGACAATATGTGGAGAGGTCCACAGGTCTTAACATAATCTTCTGTTCACAGCCATCCGCCGAGTGATCCGGATATCCTCTGGTGCCACGCCAACTTTGGGAGTTCGTACATTCATGAATACAAATACTTTTTAGGTGAGCGCACGCAGGCTGACGTGTAGAGAGAACTTACTCTCATGCGAATGGCATACATCTATTCAGCTTGTCCATCTGCTCAGTATGCATGCCGATCACGTTACTGAGGCCTGCACACTAACCTCCAACTAATCTGGGCGATCATTGCCAAAACCCAAATGGACAGATCTCGCCTGACCGACCACGACTTTAGCGGTCACAATGTGATGCACACACGACTTTTCGTACACAAGAGTATGCAAGGTGATTTGATGGGCCAGAGTGGTGCAAACACAACGACATAGGTTGTACTAAATGATGCAGAAGTGCGTTAACAAAGCAAGCATGCAGTCAAGCTGGAATGATGACATTTCCATTGTAAGAGTTTGCGCGGTCTGTGAGTTCTAATGCATGCAAATGGTTTTCCTCATCTCTTCGGAGCAGCCATGGCCATCTGCAAACACCACAGTACTGTCATAAGATTGACCACTAGTGCCAGCGGATCTGCCCTCGTCTTTAAGCTCTAGATGGAGTCATACCCCATCTCTTAGTCGTCCATTCCATATTGTTCCCAATTGCCCCCAGAAATCTCCACGATCCACTTCAACTTCTCCTTGACTGAGCGCATCTCCTCATTCCACTGCTTTCTCGACCACCTCGTGGTGATCACATCATCAACAGCCATAATGCCATCCTGTATCTGGTGAGGTACTTCCATTCGGTGATCGGCATTCTCAGAGACTGTTGCTGGTTTCTTAGGTGGCGTGAGGTTGAGCCTGACTCTCTTTGGTGCTCTAAGGGAGCCATTATCCTCGCTGTCGTCAGCCTTCCTCTTTCCGAGCTGGAGATCTTCTGCTCTCTCATGCAAGTTGACGGTGTGATCGCTGGGACCTTGTCCAGTCTCGTCTGCATTGCAAACCTGCCGTTCGTATTGATTGGTGCGTTCATATAGCTCAGCAATTGAAAGTTCCATGGTAGTAAGCTTTGTGGATGCGTGCGTTACGGCCTCGCCATCGAGGAGGCCGCTCAGCTCAGTAACCCGGAGATTCAATGCACGCTCTCGTGTTTCCAACCGAACGATCGAGGCACGCATTTCATCTAGCTGATGGGTCAAAGTTTCATTAGTATTCTTGATGCTTGTGACCACTTGGTCTATCTGCTGTTGGACTTTAGTAATGATCTGATCTTCTCGTCCGGATAAATCCGCAGATGCAGTCTGCAGGTCATCAAAATCCTGTTCGAGGTTCTCGACAATACTAGTCGAGTCCTGGCGTGAGGGATCGTTTTCGCCCGCGAGAGGTAGATTTCGCCAGCCGAGGCCAACAAGTTGATCCATGGTAATGCCATCAAGAGTACCACCATGATGCGCCATGTTTCTCAAATGGTCTTTGTGATAGACCGAGGAAGTTCTGGTTGGGCAGTAGTGACGGAGCTCAGTGCACTGAGTGTAGTAGAAGTAGTGTCGAAAGCTAGTGAGCGGTGAGCGGTGAGTGCGATCTCTCAGTCTGTGTGGGATTGCTGACTTATAACATTGCTCTTGCGTGATTTGCGTAGATTGAGAGTATGTTTCAAGACGAAGAAGGTGCTGGGTGAGACCCAGCATATACTGGGCTTGAAGTTGCAGGAAGG
Organism: Lecanoromycetidae sp. Uapishka_2; assembly: GCA_035521555.1. Taxonomy (NCBI): domain Eukaryota; kingdom Fungi; phylum Ascomycota; class Lecanoromycetes; species Lecanoromycetidae sp. Uapishka_2. The sequence goes on from JASZXT010000012.1 coordinate 76,117, forward strand.
GGACTGACTAGAAGAGAAGTATGGTGAGAAGAAGAAGAGGGATGTGAGCTTTATAAATATTTCAGTGAGAAGAGTGAAGGTGTCTGCTCGGGCATAAGGTGACGGACATAGACTAGCACGACTAGAGAAGTGAAGTCGTTGACACTGTCACATTAGCGCAATGATGTTTGGGGAAACAGCAAGAGGTGAATTTCCAATAGAATAAAAGGGGAAGCATTGACAAGAGTGAAAGAAGCTGCTCTGGTGTCCTCAAAACTTTCTGTTACGTTACAGCAATAGAGTTCGGGTAGCCTTAGTCTATCCTTTCCACCTCTACAAAGGAGGCTTTCTTGGGGCCCAGAAGCATTCGATCTCAGCCTTGTTCCTATATACCATCCGACTAGACATGCAACTAGCCAGGGAATGTATGCAAATAGCTCAATGAATTCTACCGTTATGGACTGAATAGGGCCTTAAGTTGACCAGATATCAGGATTAAGTGGACTCGACTTTCTGATTGGTAAACAGCCGAAGAGTCTGTCGATCGTTGGGAGCCTTGTTCGCCAGATCACAATCTTTGCCCGCTACAGGCCTTAGTATGAGCTTCCTTTCAGTTACTGCCTACGAAAGGAAAGGTTCAAGAGCGACGAGACACAAAAGGAAGTATACTCGTACAATGCTTGGGAATCTTATAGATATATTTACTTTAATATCCCTCTTGAATGCTTTCAGCCTACTAATTTATTCTTAATACACCTTTTACCACCTTCTAGGCAAAATAATAGCCGAGTACGATATAATCAAACTTACTATTCGTATAAAGAAAGTTCCAAAAACAGCTTACTAGGTTCTTTTCGGCAAGGACGATAAAGACGTTAACGTCTATGCGAGGAGCGTTGCATACCCAGGCGAAGCGGAGAGAGAGTACAATTTTACTACCCGGCAGGCCCACGCACTCGGAATGAGCCTGGGTACATCGAGCGGGAGGACTCGTCGGTATCTTCCGAGTCTGCCAACGCGGTCAATCGCACAGGTGGGTGTCGAGTCCACGCAAAGCAGGCGACCACACTGCAGCTTCATTATATCCAAGTTGGTCCTTCCAATCCTCATAGCCTGCAATTTTTCCGCCAGTCCCCACCCTGAGTCGCTCTAGTGATCAGCAAGTCTACCCCACGAGCGAGGGTGAACGCGATTGGTACCTCTCAAAGCATCTCGATACTTGCATAGGGACCAAACAAGCCAAAAGTCTTTATAATTGATGTTCGAGTTCCGTTTCGTAATTATACAACGTAGACTCTTTCAACAAATATGGGAGCGTGTCTTGCTCGCTTTCTTTGCAGCATGTACAGAAATCTCTATATTCAAGCTAGGCCGCGTTGATGATCTCTCATATCCATTGTTTTTACTTATCGAGTACGTGAATCTCAGCGCTACAAGTACACCATTTATGTTCATAGTATTAATGTTGGAGCTTGTCCCGCGCCAACCAAGGGTACCATCCTTTTATTTCAACGAAACTACCTCACACAATGGCTCAAGTTATACTGGAAATTGCTCATTTCTTGCTCATATGAACATGAGTGTCAGCTCTACATAGTTGCGGTTGGAGCTGGTGCCGCGCCAAAAATGCGTATCTTCCCTTTGTTTCAACGAAAATGCCGCACACAATAGCTCAAATTGCACCGAAAATTACCAATTTCTTGCTCGGACGAACATGAGTGTCGGCTCCATATAATCACAATTGGAGCTGGTCCCGCGCCCAATAAGGGTATCTTCCCCTAACTTTCCAGCAAAATGGCACTTTTTATCGCTGCTTAACGAGGAATTATCCTTAAATTTCTCGTCTCTTACTCCGTAGGATATAATATCTAGCTTATATTATTAAATATTAGACCTAGTTACGCGCTATAGAAGGGTATCTTCCCTTAATTTCCCGCTAAGGATAAATCCTCCTATCGCTTCTAGCGAAAAGTAGTACTAGAATTATATATTTCTTACTCTAATGACTACGATCTATAATTCGTTATATTAATTCTAGAGCCCGGCTCGCGCTGAATAAGGGTATCTTTCCCTGACTTTTTATTAAAATACCACTCCCTATCGCTGCTATGCGAGAAGCTGTGCTCTAATTATCCATTACTAGAATTCTCTTCCGGCGATACTATCAAAGAGAGGGACAAGATTCTTCAAGAGGGTCTTGAGTCTGAGTCACAGTCAGCCATGTCACGATAGGGCATGCAAGAATCACCGTCAGCCATGTGCGTTAATGGATTCCAGATGAAGCCCCATCAACGTAGCGGGGCCGGCAAACTGAAGTACCTAGAATCGTTACCCCCACATTGCGCAATTTTGGCAGATGAAAAGGGACTAGGGAAGACAGCTTAGATTATGGCGTGAATAATCGACACGCTAAGTGACATGGAAGGCAGACCTACATTGATAGTATGCCCTTTATCTCTTCTAAAGATGTGGCAAAGTGACTTGCAGAGATTGTCACCGAAGCTACGAGTATCGAAGTACCATGGACCTCAGAAGAAGGACTACACGGTCGCGGGATTGAAGAAGCATAATGTAATTCTAGTAACATACCGGGGCGTCAGCATGGAATGCAAAGACTACTGCGATGTTACCCGGTCCATGCACAAACAGGTGGATGACGAGTGGGTCACGGAGCCTGAGAGCCTGACCGAGCGAAAGCACGTAACGCTGATGATTATGAAATGGGGACGAGTCGTACTTAAAGAAGCACACGTCGCTCGAAATCCAAAGAGTAATCTTAGCCGTGCCATATGCTTCCTGGAAGCAGATAGACGCATCGCCATGACCGGTACCCCCTTCATCAACGATTATTCAGACATCGGCACGATGTTCAACTTCCTAAGACTTGCCCCATTCGGAAATCCTAAATGGTTCAAGAGATACTTCTTTGTCGGGAAAAGTGAGAGACGATCTGATATCCTCACGGCTAGTTGTAATGCGGTGCTGGTGTTGGCCTTTTTCAGCCGAGCAGTACGCAGATTACGAAGCGAGAAGTTTGAAGGTTTCCCTGTTACTGCAACCTTCGAGCAGGTTAATAACATTGTCGAGATCACTCTCGACGATAGTACGAAGTATGGGCACCTAGCCGAATTTGGGGGTCACCGTTACTCTGAGGTCGGGGCCCAAGATGTGGCGCGGTAACTCTGGGACTCCTCTTACTCCCCCCTACACGAAGACTTCTCGAGTAACCGCACGCAGGCTGACGTGTGGAGAGAACGCACTTTTATGCGCATGGCATGTATCCATTCGGCCTGCCCATCTGCTCGGTATACCGGCACGGAATCAGACGAGGAGGCTGAGAGGATTGAGCAGGATTTGCTGGATGTCAACATGGACGGTCAGTTGAGGGAAGAAATGCAAGCTTATCTGCACATACTATCACAGAAAAATGAAGAGGGTGCTTCCGATCCCGTTGATATCAAAATCTCACGTCAGGAATTTAAAATCGGCATCAAGCACCGAGAGCACGGTTACCATTCAAGCAAGATCGACAAGTGCTTGGAGATTATCGATGATCGTTTGCAAAGCACCGATAAGAAGATTTTGGTCTTCTCCACCTACCTCACTGCATTGGATGTATTAAGCGTTGGACTAGAGGCAACTGGTGTGGCCTACCTCGAGTACAACGGGACGGTTAATGAGAAAAATCGGGCGCAGGCGGAGCGCCTTTTCCAAGAAGGTGACTCAGAGATCAGGGTTATGCTACTTACGTCTAGCAGCGGTAATCTTGGCCTCACGCTGACGATGGCCACTACGGTTATCTTCCTCGATCGGAGTTGGAGTCCCATGAATGATGCACAATGTGTAGGACGAGCGAACCGGATCGGTTAGACCGAAGCAGTAACCGTGTACTGGCTAGTATACTGGAGTCGGTTGAGCTTCACGTGAGGACCGTTGGGACGACCAAACAGACCAAGTACGACTATCTAATAGATCTCGATGACGTGTTAGAAAGAGCGAGGGATAATATACAGGAATTGACCGTGAAGGCCTTCAGCTCCACGGTAAGTAAAAAACATTACATTAAGAAGGCTTGTACTTGAATAGCACCAATACTAATCATGTTCTAGTTTTACCAGCTTGATAACCCTCCGCCTAGTACGGCAGCCAAAGCAAAGGCAGAAAAAGCCAAGGTACAAGCAGAAAAAGCGAAGGCAAAAGCAGAGAAGATGGCAGAAAAGCAGGCAGCACAACAGGCCAAGGCTAGGGTCAAGGCAGAAAAGAGGGAACGATGAATGCCGCTCTCCGTTAGCCCACGCAAGAGATGATTGAAACTATAGATGCAAATGCGAGGGCTGATGATAACCCTACTCGGCCCTTCGGAGGATCTAGCAGTGAGAGCGAGTCATGAATAGGCAATAGAAATGCAAAACACGGATGGTCTCTGACCACCTTTCGGTCTTCATCGAGATAGACACTCGGTCATCGACAACGAGATAAATTGTATTACTGTTGGCCATTTCACGAGATAGAAGACGGGGATAGCTGGAATAGTAAATTTTGTCCCACGGTGACCATGATCCGCTGTATCCTATGTACATGCTTGTCACCCTACTGAGATTTGGTCTCTCGTACTATCACTTCATGCACTAGCGCACTGACTTGTTATACGCTTTTATTTACTCCCACGACCTTCGGTCGCATTGCCCTTTCAATGCTCGCCCTCACAGTAATACCGAGGACCTGGTTAAAGGCTCGTAAGATGATCCAAACAAGAGTACCGGCCGTATCGAATCCGTTTGCATGTAGATGTCTGATGGCAGACTGATCGTTAGCCTGCCCAGCCTCGCCCATGTCGTTGGCGCTGCGAATCTCATTTTCAAGAGCCCATTTGGACAATTGTGGTCCGTTGGACGATGGTAACATGAACAAAGCTCAGACCAAAGAGTGTCTCTTGCTCTGTAAGAAATGATCACGCTTGGAATGGACCTCTTTCCAGAGCGACTCGAGTGTCTTCTCGGTGGATGACTCCAACCAATCTAATGGTAGTTCTTTGTAGATCGGTTCTTCCCCTGTGTCCACATCCCCAATCGATATGTGCAAGAGCATCTTGTACCAGCCTTCGCAACGCTTCATCAAATTGTCTCGTTCTGACTGTTGCTCATCTTGAGGTTGCTGAAGCGCTTGTGTGTAATCTCGCAGTGTTGCAGTTGCGCGAGTCTACCGCTCCGAGAATCTTTGGATCCATTCCCGGACGTGGTCTCGTTGTCATTGTCGTAGACTGGCCTGGCTGGTGGTGTCGAATCTCGAAGGTTATCGAAGAAACCATCTTCCTTGCTTTGGATGTCGACGAGTCTTTCATCGAGGATGGTCAGGATTCCGGTGCTCTACTCAGCTCGTCCATGATCAGGCTGTTGAAGCCGCAGTCTATCGCATCTTTGGCGCCATTACGAATCGAAATAGAGAAATGGCCGAGTGTTTTACGCTTAGACAGGGACGAAGGCGACACAATCACGCTCAAGCAGTCGTTGACGTGGTCTAGAACCCCTTTAACCACAAGAATCGAAGGGTGAAGGGTGGTCCGTGATTTGCGAAGGGCAAGCGTGGTCGTGAAGTCTACATACTGGAGTCTGATCAATTTTTATACCAGCTCCGTCAGGATACTATTCCTCCATATCTTTATATTAACATGGGCAACGGACGATGCAGCGTGCCTGAAAGCTCTGTCAGCCCATGGCTAGGTAGATTAAAGCCTCGTACCGTACCTCTACCTCTTAAAGATCCTGCTCGCAGGGCTCTCGAGATTAAAATAGGAGCCAAGATATCGCTTGCACCGTGTAGGCTAGTATGGACGCTGGAGTCAATGTTCGAGACGTATCCCCAGATCATTGTCTTCACTACGATGCCACCTTGCGTACGCAGGATATCGTCAGAGGCCCTAAGATCCCAGCTCTACACTTCCAAGTGCTATTTTTGGTAACGGAGAAATCCCTCCCGCTAGGGTTTGGAGCGCCGGCAGCGCTTGACGGCTATCTCTACAGAGTTTAGAGTTTGCGAGATGAGATTAGGCGTTCTTCTAGGGCACCGTACGGGGCTATCCTTGATAATCATCTGCGCACAGGAGTAGCTGCAATTCTTTCAAGGCAATTAACAGTGGCAAGGTCTATCAGGGCGTTGGGCTGCGTTGGTACCTTGATACGGACGGCCAACTCAGGCTGCGATTGTGTAGGGGCTCGCGGAGTAGGCAAGCCAGAGATGGATCTCCGCAGGATGCATCGCTGAGGCTTTATAGACCTCCTAGGTGGCGGCTAGTCACCAGGGTCGCTGACCACCGTTATCGAGTCGACACCAGAGAAATACGTGGCTCGATGGCGTGTTCGCCCTAGGATTGGTTCCCATCGCTCTAGCACTGCGCTCAGAGATCATCGCTCTTATCGAAGTGATCTCTTTTCGACAGTCAATAAATATGTCATCATCTCTTCCCTATTTTCCACTAAAATTGTAGCCCTGCTGCTCTCCAGAGTGTCGGTAAAGGTTTCCGCCCCGTCACCAAGATCTTCAAGAATGCCGTCGTATATCTCACGGGTATGTTCGTTCGCGGCATTCAATTCCATATATATGCCGTGTATCTCTACAGCTTTCAGGCTGCCCAATTCATTGTAGAAACCTTGTGGATCGTCTTCTCCGACATTCATTCTCTGCTCTTCCTTCACGACGTAGACAAAACGAGGTTTGACAAGTCTGGGTTTCGGCTGAGCGGCACTTTGTACTCGTTGCTGGACAACGACTGGTCGCTTTCGTTGAATCAATTTGATTGAAGCTGTATATCTCTCTGAGTCATCCTCCCCCTCTTCAATGATTCCACGGAGTTGCAGCATGCCATCTCCCGCACAGCGATGCCAATCGACTTCCCACCCATCAGCCCCGACCTGTTTATTGAAAGCCTTTTCTGCGGCGGTTGTGGCTTCTTCCTCACTGGCGAACACGCCAACGGTAGTATTGTCGTCCCCCGCGCCCCACGGTCTATGATGCAAGCTTGTTACTACGTAGCTGTCTTCCAGTACATCTTCTTGACCATAACGAGCGATTTGCTGGCGATCGTTCAATCTTGCCTGGCCAGTTGTTCCTCGACCCGCTCGTGAAATCGTTGTATGTGTGCTAGCACTGGAGTTTGCGTCACGTCTTCCCTTGTCCGATCGTTCTCGATGGCGCTCTGGCGTGTCCTCGGCTTCCTCCTCTTCCGGCGACGTTTCCCTTGAAGTCTCTCCAGGTGACTCGCCAGAAGACTCAAGCGTCAAATCAATAACTTTGCTTGCGGTAGGTATAGCACGTCGTTGGGGATTGGTGGACGAGCGCGGCTTGACAATAGCACCATGGGCTCCTATGCGCGGAGGCATTAAGGCGACAGTTTGTCAGGTGGGTCGGATATAGAGCAAACGTGAGTTGGATAAGTACTTTAGTGTCTAAAAGTCTGGCGGTCTTCGCCCAATTTAGTTGGAGGTTAGTGTGCAGGCCCCAGTCACGTGATCTACATGCTTGTGGCCCATGCGGCGGAGTTCAGGGGCTATTTCCTGGGGCCCGTTTTCCCCTTCGTCTCTCATCCTTCTGGCGGGCGAGCAAAGCCTATACCTAGCAGCTCTTCTACCCACCCACCTACACCTTATATATAGCTAGCTATTCTAGAGGGTATCGTATAGATACTGGAGTTCTTAGCGCCCTTGAAGCTAGCCAGGCTGAGCTGAGTATAGCTGCTTCCTGTACGCTCCTTTGGGGCCATGATCAGGGCAACAACAATGAAAGATATATACGCTAAGGACATGAGCTTTTGTTGCTGGAATCGACGATTTCAAGCGTTTTTGCTGAGGCTTGGCACTAATAGAAAAGCTATCTGACGGTTGGTGGCTCTGATACAGCTAGATAGTGGCAAGTCCCAGCTAGAATAACCCGTTGTGACTTGCATTCGAGCTTAAGTTAATATTGGTAAAGACATATAAATACTTGAACACATACGTATCATGGTATATCATGACTCCAGCATCATATGTTGAATTCCTAGCTTCATGTAAAGGCGGGGATTCATGTTGGATCCCAGTGGTATGGTCTGCAGTATACCTTTTCTTAATCAGTCAGGCTATATATAGCTATCTCGAAGCCGGTCTATAAAACTTCTGAGGCCGACCATTTACACCAGGATTGAATCCTTAGAGCACGCTTATGTCCCTTTGCCTCCTCTGACCCCGAGTCTTCTTGGTAATGGGCTCATTGGAGGGCGGTGTCGTGTCGCTTATCAAGACACTCTCCTCATATTGTCTAATAACCGTCCTGCTCGATATAAGCTGAAGAAGCCGCGAAACTCGGTAGGGAAATGCATACGAAGTAGGAGTTCGCTCCACGCCCCAGTATGGACCACTAGGGGGGGTTTTGAGCAGCTACAGGCTTGATCAGCAAGAACAGTGCCGGGAATGCAAACAGCCTCATACGTAGCTCGTGTAATCCGAAAGCCAAAGGGAATATTGCAGGGTGTCCGTCTGCCGTAAATAGCTCAGATTCCATGTTCCTTGGCGTTTTGGTAGATGTAAGAAATTATGGTATGAGTGAGACCCGGTGCACTGGCTGTTGCCTGGAAAATTATCGTACGGTTTATTACCAACGCCGAGAATCACAGAGGACGATGCCCATTCCACTACTTATCGTTACGAATATCAGTATGCGGGTGAGCCGCTCAAGACCAGGGCTCGCCAAGGGGACGACGAAGACATCTAATTTAGCCTAAAATCCAGCACAGTCGGTCAGCATCGGTGGCGATTGCATCTAGTAATATGCATACGCGTGGCCTTTAGCCAGATGTAGGCGAAATGGAATACGATAGCACGCACATTGGGTGCGCTCCGACGATTTGATGTAACTTTCCAATTGGGCCCCCCAGTATGGTCGTTTGCCGCAGTGTGAAAGCCCTTTAGAGCGACATAATGAAGGAGCGTGGGAAACGGTCGACTGCGGGTGTTGCAAGAGTGAGATGGAAAGAGTGCACCGCTGAGGTGATGGCAGTACGCTCGACAGCGTATAGCAGGCCAACACAACGGATCACTAAAATGGTATTGCGTTCGGGTTCAATCTGGAGATCCGTCTAGAGTGGGAACATGTGAACACTCATGTACGTTCATGGGGTATGGCGACAAGGTAGCTATAATTGCTCGGTTGTTGGCAACGCATCAATAGTAACAGCAACACCAGCAAGCTAAACAACAATGTACGCATCAAAGCTTTCAATTTGTTATGCGCGCTGTAGGTACATGACGTGTTACCAGGAATTCCTGATCTTTCCAAGCATATGCTATCATCCCAAGCAGCCTGACTAGCGATACGCTCATTCTTGCATCCATGCGTTGCTCATATGTCTTCTGTCAGGTCAAAGTGCATGCTTATCCCATTGACCATGCTCAGAAAACATAGCCAGGATTGAGTTCTGCCAGTAATCGTCGGACCTTTGCAATCGATTGACCTAGACTCTGATTCTCAGTCTCCACTGGGTTTTCCACACGACGAGTGTCCTCCTCCACCTTTACCAGGGCCTCCTCCCCAGCCTTTGCCAGGGCCTCCGCCTCAGCCTTTGCCAGGGCCTCCGCCTCAGCCTTTGCCAGGGCCTCCTGGATGCCGTCGTCGTATCGCAAGTACCACGCGTCGTATGTCCTTTGCTGCCACACATCCTCTCCATCCCCCCTTGCCAAAGCCTCTTCTTTTGCTGCTTCCAGGACATCTACTGGTATCCAGTATCCACCATTCGACAAGTTTCCTTTTGCGATACCGACCTTCCCGAGAACCGAGGCATCAGGCACGTCACTGTCAGCCTCAAACATTTCCACTAGCTCTTCCTCGTCGTGGATGTTGGCATATTTAGAGCTCATGGATGCTCGCTTCTTCTTCTTCTGAGCAGCGTGCTTCGATTTTCGTATTGCTTTATCGGTCAGATCTGTGAGTTTGTACCCGTCTCTTTTTTGTTTTGCTTGCTCGATGACGCCTTGCACTATGTACATTATTGCATTCTTGAGATCTTCCTCCTCTTTAGCGGTTTGGAGCATTGGGACATGTTTGTAGTCAAACTCTCGGAGTGGTTTGGCGGGGAGACCGGAATGCACACCATAGCACTTATCTTTCCTTGCATGCCCCTTGCCTTTTGGCGCTGCCGGGTAGTAGAATTGCATCCTCTCTGCTTGGCTTGAATATGCAACGATCCTCGCGTAGACTTGGACGTCGTTGTTGTCCTTGCCGACGAGGACCTGGTAAGCTGTTTTTGGAACTCCCTTCTCACGAACGGTGAGCTTGACGACGTTGTATTTGGCCATTCTTGGCCTAGAAGGTAATGACAGGTGTGTTGAAAATGATGCATCTGCGATCACTGTATCATCTTTGGGATCGATATAACGATCGTACCCTCCCTCGCCGCGTGTCCTCGGTTGGTCCTCTTCATGGCTTCTCGTGTCTGACAGTTCATCGTCTGTAGGCGATGAGAACTTTGGTTTAGGAATGCTGTTGTGATCGATGAGCTTGTCGCGGAGCAAAGAGGTTTGCCCCTTTTGTCGCATGCCTGGGCGAAAGAGTTAATTGCTGTCTTGTGCGTGAAGCTAAGTACTGATACTTACTGCGACGCAGACCGTTCGGTGCAGGTCCAGAGTCTTGCGTACTTTCGACTTTCACTTTCCTAGATTAGTGACCACAGGAGAGACGTAAAATATAGGCTAACCTTCATCGTCTTCTGTTGTATGCAAGTCATCTTCACCGCTACTGCTAGATTCCGAGGAAGTTTCGTCTTCGGCTTCCTATTGTGTAAGCGTTGGCCAAGATAGTCCACTTGACGTTGATCCTACATTGTTCTCCAGATGAACTACTAGTATCTAGTCTTGTTAGCCAGTATTTAGCGAGTAAGGTGCATGGGAGAATCACAGGGCCAGTCCGGTTGTCTTCTGAGCTTCGCAGAGATTGCTTCCCTCTTAGATCTATAAAAGTCCCTCATACTATCTTCACTATGTCGAATAGTTTCAATCGCTGCCTCTAAGAATTCTAGGCATAGTTTGGGAGTGCTTCTCGGCTTGAAGTTGAGTTCAAGCTCTAGACGTGGCTGCGGAGACATTGATGTAGAAAGGTAGCGGGCGATAGTACCATGTGGCAGCTTTCGGATCGAACAATGAAAAGATCTTGTATTGGAGAGATGAGGTGATGTCTGAGAGACACCAGTCTGTTTGAATACGTCAGTAGAAAAGCTGGCCGAGGTGCTGCTATGCCACAATGTGTTTTTCTTTTCTTTAAGATTGTCGAACTGTCACGTTCGCAGGGCAATGCCGAGAGTGGGGCACCTTTGTCGTTCGTTGATTGGTCAATACAGTCACTTTGATTGAAGTTGCAAATCTTCACACCGAGACTTGCATTTACTGTCGCTACACTATTCCACCATAATACTTCTTGACCTTCAGCATGCATGTGAAACATGCATTTCAGACGCTCCTGCTTTTTTTCACGCACAAAATAGAGCAGTATTGAGGCTGTAAGCATAAATTGACAAAGACGCGTGCTCTGGAAGCTTCGATGCTTAGTACCTTGCCGAATGAAGCTAGTGTGCCCTTCAAGTTGGCAGCAAGCATTACAACTAGGAGCAACTACATCTGCTACCTCACAAGCTCTTGTATTGGTGGACATCTATGCCACGGTGGTACCAAGCTTACACAAAGATCGCATCAAGCGGACAGGTGGTATGTCGCGGCCAGTGATCTTGAAGGTACCACCAAGGAAACGATGTTGTTGCACCATTCTCTATCATCCACACAGACGATTGCAAAGAAAGAAAGACAGTCGGATCATTGAAATTAGTGGCAATGGCCGACAGAGATGTAAGGCAAGGCGCCAAGTTCTCTTGCAAATACCAATATACTAATATGAACATATAGTGTATCGAAAGAACTTCTACAGGAGATGATTAGACTGCTGCGTGCAAACTTTACACCCTTGCTTACCTGGCGCAAAGCACGGATCAATGTTGGCAGCCTAGTTGATGTGATTCGAGGAGTCAAAGGCTACATTCATGCATGCTCGATGGCGAACATGTCGCCCTGCTCTCATTATACCCATCTAGCCTTCCAAGCACGTCCCACGCAAGCTTTCCGCTACGGTGGATAGCGGCTGCCATGAATCGCCCAAAGAGAACGCCAAACTCGTGCGTGTCGCGTGTCTCCCGAGAGAAGACGATGCTCGCCTCTGCTGCCCTCGCCTCTTGGTTCACGCGCTTTCTTGCAATTGCGCTTGATTCCGAGGCCTTGACCAGTGTTTCGGTGATCCAATCCTTCATTATTTTCTGTCCGGTGAGATAGCAGTCTTAAAAGTTCGAAGGTTCCTAGATATATTCCCAATCTGAGGTTTGGATGTCTATTTACTTCCTTCATTCCCCGCAGGAAGACTAGTATATTCAATAAAAGACATCTGTTCTGGCGCTATACCGTATAGCAGTGAGTGCTTTCGGTCTATTTAATGGATTGCTACTCGCGTCAGGTGGTCGGTAATTTATTCTTCCTGGGAAATTAGCAACGTGGTTGTCCGAATGTCTTAGAAGATGATCCGCTCGAACGACTGAGTAGATTGAAGATGAGGTGATGAGGTCAAGGATAGACTTCTTTCGTGAGATATTCTGTAGGCAAATTGGCTCTAAATACTTTGGCGGTAAGGATGGCCTTACGAAGTCAAAGGAAAAGGAGGAACAGATTTGAAATGGGACAAGAATTACGTATATATCGTTCGGAAAATCGTAGCAGGGGGTATCAAGCTTCGTAGAAGATGTAAGCTTGATATGACTATAATGAAGTTGTTGAACGAAAGATAAAGATGGGGGGCATACGGACATATATAGTCACGGAAGAATCATATATGACTAAGTAGTGAACCCTTTGTATAGTGATTCCTGCGTGCATTACGCCTTATATATAATATCTAAGGGTGAATAGGAATGGATTTATTGAAACCGGTAGACTATAGTAATTAAATACCAAGGGTAATAGCTTGTAACAACCTCTTGTCTAATATTGAATAGATATATACAATCTGCCTTGCTGTGAATGGTGATAGAATGTTTAGAAAAAGTAAGTTATATTTATTGGGTAATATCGGTCATTGTCAATGGTGGCCTATTATCTAATGGATGTCAGCGCGCGAACTGGGACTACATCGGTTCCGGGTACGACCCACATGGAAGAATTAATCATATATAAAATCAAATTCCAATACCCAAAATGACCAAGCTGAACCAAAATGATAGAAGAATTGGTAACTGGATCCTTCTCAGACTCGTGGACCGGTATGGCCGCTTCCTTTAGTAATATTGGCGAAGAGCTCGATCAGGTCTTCCTTATAAGTCTACTTGGACTCCATCACTCGGTTGTCCCAACATACTCATGAATATGTAGAATGACGACGGTTCAGATATCGGTGCCTATGAAGCTCGCTCGAGGGGACCAACGGTAGCAGGGTTCAGCGAAGCTCCATGTAGTAGCTTGAACAAGATCGGAGCCCGACCGCTACGAGGTACACGCACTATATATTGCTACGAACTCAATCCACATCGAACACTTACTTACGTAGTTCAGGCCAAGTGCGCAAGAATTGCCAAGCCGGACGTAATTTGCATGGGTTATAAAGGCCAGGCACCTATTGGCTCGCGTGTCGTTTTGTACACATGTGGTCATTGGGTTCGTCGCTGGGGCTCTCGTGACTACAAGGAAGCAAGTGGGTTGAAAAGACAATACTCTTCACTCTGCGTAAAGAGCGAGGGATATCAATCGTTCAAGCGTGCAGAGGAGTTGGGAGATGGAGATGTCAGTGTTCCTCAGCTTTTTGAATCATGGTTCCATGTTGACTCAGGACAGGATGATATCGATGAAGACAAGTTGAGCGACATGGAAGAGGAAGAGGATGAGGATGAGGAAGAGGATGAGGACTCTGATTATGAAGATGGTAGAATACCGATCCCGCGCACAGGGCCTGCCCCTGGCCATTTTTTGAAGGCGTGCCGTTACCAGATGATCGACGAGAAGACTTTTCCTGCCTCGGCAACGAGGCATGGATGATCTGCGAAGGTATGATGTCTCGGTTGCTACGATCACACGCGGAGTGCACCAAGTCTTGCGCTCGTTGGTCGAAGATGAAAGCTGAGTGCCATTGAAGCTGTAGCCATTCAGTAATTACAATTACATGATATAGGCAAGATACCCTGACTTATCAACGGTGCTGCCATGCAATGAGAACTCCGTGTAATTTAGAATCGTGAAATATAATCTGTTCGAATGCAATCGCCAGGGAGATACTACTTATGCCTGCTATGTACCGAGCGAGGTATTTTTACTAAGCACTATGTCTCTTATGCAAGGCTAAGAGTCTCATGTAACGCCTTTTTCCAGCTAGACTAGGAATGCTCAAGCGCTCTTTACTTTCATCGCGTCTTAGACTTTCGTTGCCGCTCCTTCTTCATACACGCAAATAAACGACTTTGATAACAGAACCTCTCCGAGTATCTATCCAAGCCCAGAACGTCAGATCAGTCTGAAAAGCTATAATTATTGGTTTGCCAGCTTTACAAGCAGAACACGGGTACTATCCTCTTCTGCGTGCTTGGTTCCATTGGTTACATCTTTCAACTATATAGAGAGCCGTCAGATCATTATGCGTTCCAGACGGCCTTCGGGTCTGGAACGAGCGCGGCCATGCTATATCCTGTTCGTACACGCAAGTGTACACCATGGGAAGCTCAATGAAGATCACATCATTTTGTACATTTGTCAATAATGGGAACGCATGATAGTCTGCTACGGTTGCTCCGACTTTGCTGTCAACTTGGTCGATTTAATAGGTATCTGAAATCAGTTCTCACCCTGTTCAAAGCCCTTTCTCTTGACCAAGACATTACTAATATTCTATAGGAGCCACCGTCGAGCCGGCTAACTATCCGCTTACACCTTCCCTGCTACTTCCATTCTCCTTTTCCCTTAGTCTTCCTTTTTCCCTAGTATTCGAAACCGAAACAACTAACAAAGTGATCACAGGCTTGTTAATCGGTCCTTAACCGTGCAGAGTCCCGATTGAATCCTACCCATGCAAGTATACCATTGGAGTCCTACAAAATTTACTCCTATGCTATATCTAGACCTGTTTACTGACCGACTACATAGATACAAGATAGAACTATCTACACGGAAACGCGAATGGGCAAGTATGTCCGAATAATGAACAATTGGCCAGCTATTATTTAGTAAGTACATCCCATAAATACGCCCAGTTGCCCTTAGTGAATAGAGAATGGAGGGATACCTGTTGCTTTGTTTTTTTCCCATTCAATATCTCGAGTGGGTAAGGGTCAGTGAATGTGAAAGAATCGATTTTGGTCTGTAGTGGACTGGGTACATGAATTTATTGGAGCTGAATAAGCATACAAGCTCGACTTCATAGGAGAGCGTCACACAAAGAGCAAAGACTGTCAATTTTTCTTCATTGATGGGATGAATATCAACGTATCTTTTTGGAAAGGGTCGAGTGAAGAAGTTCACAGTAAGAATCCCCAGTTAGCTTCACGCCAAAGCGTCACAATAATATAGCAAAAGCCATCAATTTATCTTTCATCATCGAAGGATTCAATCCAACCTTACCACATTCGGAGAGTCGAGTGGTAAAGATTCATACGAGGTATGTATTGTGGGCCTCACGCGGGACTCGAACGTCAACAGCATCCACGGTGGACTTTGCTCGACAAGGACTCTCGAATTCACAGACTGCCTCCACGCTCGCTTAGCGTGGACCACCACTTCATGTTTATCAAGGAATTCGAGTGGTCAAGGTCCATCGAGGTGCCCCTCGCTGGCTTCGCACGAGACTTGAGCATTAACATATTTTAGTTAATCTAGTTCAATGTGCAACCGCGACTTCACTCGGTATTATCACACAAACACAGCACAAGTTACCATACTGTCTTCATTCAAAAAGTCGAGTGACAGAGATTCATGCAAGAAACCCTTGTTGGCTTCACGTGGGACGTTAACGTTAATGGAATCTGCAGATGAACTAGCTCAACATGTATACCGGGATTCACGCGATACCATCACACGGGCACAGAATTCATTGGACCACGGCATGAAAGATGCTGCTCCTTCAATCACTCATGACTAGTATATAGAGAGGCGTTTCCCCCGTGTTCTCCATCGATCTCTCACATCTCTTATGTTTTCCCTCCTCTCTCACATGTCTTACCTCTTATATATCTTCTCCTTTGAACATTGTCCATTCTTCTACTCTCCTGGCCTATGGTCTGTGAGGCACCGAGCATATATCTTCTGACATGAGATGAGATGAGACTTACGATAATTCGACCAGGAGTATTCTAGTCAGTGGATCTTATATACATATATTAATCTTGCCCTTTCGTTCCTTTCACAGAATGGCAGCAAATGACGGTCAGGTTGTGCCTCGCCTACGAAATACGGCTACCGCACCGGAGGGACCTAACGCTGGGAAAGCCCAATTCGAAATTCATCACCCTAAGAAGCCTACTCGAGTCAACCGTTTATCACACCCTGTCACGCAGAACTAGTTTGCCGTACATTACCGCTTCGATAGCAGATTTTGGTTCTGGCAGCGATATGTGCCTAGTCTGGCATCCTAGACCGTTCTGATGAACCGCACGATTATCTACGAGGCACAAGATATCCTATCGACCAACATGAAACCCTATGGACCGTGCGGTCAACAATGCGAGCTTTTCATCGATGTCAGCGGTCCACCAGGGTACAGCTTTGACAATTCCACCGCGGAACACGACACGGATACTTCGGAGTGACCCATTCATCGAGAATCGCACAACAACCCACAATTTCGTATGCTCAGGCTCGTTACAGAAGGTCTCACTCATATCAGCGATTACTCTGCGGGTAATATAGCTTCGTTATTGTTCGGTGTCACGGCCTATTATCGCTCCATTGACCAAGGTGTGTGGGCTGCTAATCAGGAGAAGGCCGGCTTGCGGCCTTCCAAAATACCACCGCGGTCTCGGTTCGCCAAAGAAATTTCATCGTAGTGAAAGTAACCATGGCCCAGAGTGAGACTGGAGGACTTCTAGGAGAAAGGCTGATCCAAGGGATAATTGCGAAACGGTACACTATCAGTGGACCGGTGAAATCGGTCTTCTCCATCATCAGAGCGAAAATTTGAACGAGCGAGCCGGCAGACTGATGCGATTTACGGGAGCCCCAGAAACGTCCGACTGCGCGATCCAACTACGGATCTTGACATCGATTCCATACGGCAAGTTGAACCAGTTCCTAGATGTCCGTCACGCGGGCATTGATCTCTTCCCACACACATTTGACAAGGCCTTACAAAAAGCACGGGCAGCGCACAAGCAACTTGATGATGACTTCGATGATGAAAAAATTCGATATCCGTGCCTTGATTTGCGAAGACCCGCAAGGACTCTCGCACATCCCATTCCGACGACTTTTCTCCAAAGCGAAATCCCGATCAACCAACTAAGTTTCGATGACAGGACACACCGATCGACGCTGGAGGGCCAACTCACGGTATGGGCCAAACCTCGCACCCGCAACCAGCTGGCCTGTTGTGGCAGGCTGGGTCTCTCACAACTGGATGCCATCAAGTCGATGGATCAATACTCGGTCAGTGTTATGCAAGATCCGCCAGGAACCGGAATGACCATGACGCTCGTCGCGGCTGTTATATGCCGAGTCACGGGTATCGACTACGAGAGGATCATAGCGACTGCGCCGAGAAACGTTCCGATCAAGGTTTTACGCGATCAGCTCGTCCATTACATGCAGCAAGGGGGTCTAGAAGACCACGGCCGAGAGGTGGCGCCGTTGCCAATAGTCCATGTGGAGACCGAGGGTGTAATCGATGAGCGATACATCCAAGCAAAGCCACCAATCTCACTATACCACATTCAAAATCTCCGAATTCAGTACACAGAGAAGAATTTTGGGTATGTAGATTTTGTTCGAGGTGTGCGGAAGTTGGAGCAATATAGGTATTTTGCGGACCCGAAAGAATGGAAACGCTACAAAGACGATCGTGACAGGCTGACCAGAATTGTCATGGCCAATGTCAGGATTATCTTCGTGTGCTGCAGCTTGGCAGGCTGTTCAGCCATCAAGGATATACGAGCAGCACCTACTGTCTTGATTGTCGACGATGCAGGATGCGCGAAACCTCAAGATGTGGCAATCCCAAAGCCAGCACTTGGCAATACCGTCGTCAAGCTGCTCCTCGCAGGCGATGCCAGTCAGCTACCATCACTCCTCTTATCGGATGTCCCTCAATCGATCTGGGCTAGGACCTTGTTCTCAGAAGTCAATGCCCGTGTTTGTAACACCACTCGACTGCGCGTAGAGTACCGATGCCATAGCGTTCTCGCAGCGGCCATAAGCAACATCTGGTGTAACAGCGAGGTCAATTCCCACCACCACACGTCGAAAAACCCGCCGACTATACTCACGGCCTACATGAGGGCTTTACCCCGTGTCGTTTTCTCTTCCATGACCAATGCGCACTCCGCATACCGACTGCCAGGGTCCAGTCACTTTCTTGATGTTGCCGATGGCCAGTGCATTTCCGCCAGAGGCGGGAGCCGCGAGAATTGTAGGGAGGCTGAAGTTGTCATGTCTTTGGTTCGTTCCTTACTCCAATTCCCTGGCATCACCATCAGCGGTGCCCTAGTAATCAGCGGGTACACTCGCCAAGCACATCTCATCGAAACCATGGCAAACGCAGCCCAGTTGCATGCATTAAGGAGCAAGACAGTGGACGCGTCTCAAGCTGCCGAGGCGCCATTTGTGCTTTTGTCCACTGTGAGAGACGGAAGCGAACTCGGCTTCCTCAACAGCTCGGCAAGAATAAATGTGACAACATCGCGCCAAACAACTGCTATGTTTATCGTTGGCAACCACCGTACAGGAATGAGCGCCCCACTCCACTCCACTCAGACCAACTTCTCCAAAGCATACGTCGATTATGGAGCTAAAAATTGGCCAAACTACGTGTTGAAGCCAATGAAAATCAAGTAGGTCAACCTCAGGCCTGCCTGTGCACAAAACTAATAACCCTCACAGTCCTAAACTCACACCAATGAGCTACGAAGGCTCTGTTCCATTTCTCAGGGTGACTGTCATGCCCCATGTGGCAGCTGGCAGGTCTTTGGTAGACTTGCCGGTGGAAGAACGCACGCAGCTCGTGCAGCATGCCATCACTGCTGGCTTTTGTTCAAATTCTGAGGCACTGTCATGATGATGGTCGAGGCGGCAAGATGATTGGTACAATACAGGTGCTTTGGGAGGTGGTGATGGCGCAATGGTGCTCGCTTTAGAGATATTGAATGCATGCTTGGTTTGAACTTGTCTACCGCCACCACCGTGCCTGCATAGCCTTGTCACCCTCGCATTCTCCGGTTCACGGTACCGTGTTATATAGCTCTGTCTTTAAAGGTGATGAGAAATCGTCGTCTTAGCTGATAACATACAAGTAGTCAAGACATCTGACAACGTAATGCATTCTTTGATTACTCTTTCTTCTCCTCTTGATTGGACTACGGCTCCGTGTTTATGGAGTCCCAATCACGTAGAGCTTGGGATCCAAATTGATATTTGCATGCGGCGTGAGAATGTCTACGTTACTGTGGACTATGGTGGCAAACGGACAAAAAAAATCCGCGACAGGCAAATTAGAACAAATTCTTCTTCCTTTGCCCCGTTTAATGACAGATTTTGCCCTTCAAGAGCTTACAGGATTGGCTTTGTGGGTTCGAGAGACGTCCTATCTGTGATGCTCTGAATTTGAATTCAAACATTATATTGAGGCCCGTTTCGAGGACCCCCTGAACAAGCCAAATACCGAGGTGCCGAAAGCTTAGAGAAGTGTAATGATCTATTCACCTTAAGATGACAGCAGGAGTAACAGTCTAACGCCACTTTGCCCCTTCCACTCCTTCCAAGACAGTCTACCGATGTAAACTACCCGACCCTGTGAAACCAGCAGGGTCCGCTTGATGCTAGCGGTGGATAAGGAAAATTGATGCACCAACGCACAGAATTAACATGTATAGGTGCGCTAACTCGCAGAAGAGACCATAGCGATGCTTTGTCCTGCTCAGGAACCAAAGTAGTCCCTACCAGGATTGTTTTCGAAGCCATAGCGATTCCTCGGCTTGTGGCTATAGGATCTCTTGTTATCATCATCTCCATCCCTACCGTTCTTTTCTGACCTTTTTCCTTCGTCCTCTGAATTGGAATACTGCCTAGATCTTTGCTTGCTTGGTCTTTCGTCTCCATCTTCATAGTCTCTGCGATTTCTACCTGATCTATTGACCACAGACTTCACTTCTTGTTTTGGTGTGATGTCCCAATCTGCCCTCTCCTGGCCAATTTTAGCCCGTTGATTCTCAGACGACCCGTGCGCTAAATGAAGATACGCGTCGAAATCAGCCGACGCGTTCGCAACCTGTTTGAACCATTCCCACGATAGTATCGCGGGCTTCAATTTACCCGCCTTGATGCTCTTTTCTTTGGCGTCCCACTCAGCAAGAGCAATGGCTGTCTGGAAGGCATTTCGAATCTGTCGACCGTTCCATCGCCCACTCCCCTTAGCTTTGGCGCGCTCGTAATGTTCCTCGGCGAATCCCATGATGTCTTCGCTTTCGATCACGAGGTTCTTCATGTTCTCCTGGGTGCGATCGATATTCATTTTCCACACTTGTAAGGTGGACTCCAAGTTCAGCTCTGGATAGTAGAGACTCATATGAATTCGAGATTTGAAGGCGTCGTCGAAGGTGCCCACCCTGTTCGTCGTGAGAAACAGAATACCAGCATAGTATTCGAGTACCCTCAGGAAGACTGTACTGAAATTAGCAGCAAGACAGAGTGATGAACATCTTCATCTTACCTGACACTAGCGCATTTCGTTTCAAGTCGGACTTGTCTCTTCTGGCTAGGAACACATCAGCTTCGTCTAGCAGTAAGACACAACCCCATTTATGCGCCTGATGGAAGCAGCGATCCAGGTTTGTTTCCACATCCTTGGCTGTCTCGCCAATGTCCCCGCATGTAATTGGATAAAGAGGCCGCTTCGTGAACTCTGCAACACTTTCTGCGGTCGAAGTTTTGCCAACGCCTGGTGCTCCGTGAAGAAGAATGATAAGGCCCTTCCCCTTACCTCGAACGAGGTCGACGTTGTGGCGGTGATCCACTTTTTCGGCCTCAGGATCAGGATCTTTGAAGTGCGTTTCCACTAGAGCTTGCACTATTTCTGCGTATCCCTTCTTTAATACAAGCTTCTTGAACCCATTGCCTTCGTTAGTAATCTTGGTGATCTTATCAATATCAAGCCGCGCTACTCAGAGATTAGTACTCATGTTGATGACCCAAGACCATGAGAAGGATTTACCCCACTTGCGACTTCTGAGTACAAAGCCGAACAGACGAGGAGGTAGAAGTGCCAGCTCATCTCTTCCAAGGTCACTACCCTCTCTGGAACGATCAAGGAATGTCCATGGACTGATGTACTCCTTGCTTTTCTGACGATTGAAGTCCTGATCATTGAAGAATACTTTGGCATAATCTTTGCAGATGGAACAATCCTTGTTTTTGCATTTGAAGCTTTCTTCCTTGGGTTCCATGATCTCTCTCTCATCTGGCTCAGTCAGATCCAAAATTCCTGCCTCTGGCATCCATTCAGATTTATCTGGACGATGTTCAGGTTGGACAGTAGCGGCCATTTGGCAATCAATAATTACCTCGCTATCGATCTCCTCTGGGGTGTCGTCCAACGTTCGTCCAGAATATTGTCTATGACCAATGTCTGCGTCCGAACAAAGCTCAACAAATTTGGTACCACGAGCTATCAACACAGCCATAAGATCACGACTACGGTCATCGTGCAAGGACATTGGGTAAACAGCAAGTGATGTTACCGCCTTTATATCATCGTATTTCGCTATAGTGATGGCTTTTGTGATGCATTCAAAGCCTGCGCCATCAAAATCGCAGTACCAACAGTCAACAACGAAAGGACTATACCTTCCTCGAGGGTAGAATGTCTCCGAGACCGTGGCTTCTTCCAAGGGGGGAGGGTCAAGTCCGTACCGATCGACAACCGTATTCTTCTTGGCAACGGTATCCACCAAGAGCTCTCTACCACCTGAGGTGGCTATGACGGTGTACGCTTGCAAACGTTTATTTTGAGTCGAGATCACGATATCTCCCGGCTTGTAGAGATGACTCAAATCCGCATAAGCAATAGAACTCAACATTCCATCGCGTATCAGAGAACACATCTTTAAAGTCGATTCGAGGTCCACATTCAGAAATGCGATCAGAGCCTTCCACTCCGGAAGCAGCAGCTTTGCCACTTCAATTTCGACTTGACGTCTCCTTTCTGGCGTCATGGCACCAAGCAAGGTAAGTATGGCATATTGCGGAAGTTCATCGGCCTTGAGCGCTTTGACTGCTTCTTGTCGGCTGACCTGACAGGTTTCCATGATCTCAAGGATAGAAGATCCCACAAGTGGTGTGTCGTACTTGTCGATCTCATCAAAATCCTCGTCGTGGACTTCGAAAACCTCATCACTCGCTGCCGTTGCCTTGTTTCTAATCTGGGCACTTGAGCTGCCAGCTTGTGTCTCCATATCAGAGGTGGACTGTAAGGTTGGCGGGTCCTGGTCGGCATCTTGAGCAACACGACTCTCTAGGGTACCTGACTCGCGTGGGATGCCTTCTATCGGCTCCGGCAGGCTATCTGACTCTGGACGAGTAGGTACCTCCCCGCGGCACAACACTTCGATCGTCTTTGTATGGTTCCTGATCTGCTGCTCGTAAAGGGTGAATAATTGAAAAGGCGCCAGAAACTGTGTTACGGACATATCTTTTGATTGTTCAGTGACCTTGAAAAGCTCGATCAACAGTCGTTTCGAATTGATTCTCATACGTTTAGGTCTTGGCATCGGCTTCTCGGTAGCAGGTCTGAGAGCGCTCACTATTGCTGGCATCGCTACTATGCTTGGGGTACGATCTCTAGCCTCCACAGTATCACGCATGAGATCATCATTCGTAGCGTGCGAGGCTCCCGCAATATCATATTGTGAGATACTTTCGGTGGTTTCGGAAAACATCACGTCGATAACGAATCTCTTTTCACTCTCCGCTAGATGTAACTTCCTGTATTCGGCGTCAGGGACACGGTTGACATCAGTTCTTAGCTTGTACGGCTCAAGTGAGGCCAAGGATCGCCCCGCCTTTGAGACTGAAGCTGGCGGTGAGAGCTTATCATGGTCAATGGTATCATTTGGTGGACCAACAACTGATGCACCTGTTCTATCAGCTTTCAGGACTTGAACCTCGGCTTCCAGTGCTTGAACACGGTCTTCCATAAGTTTCGTATACTGTATGATTTGCCCGACTTGTTTCGGCGCTCTCGTTATCCTCTCTTCCAGCGTCTTGGATGGAAGCGACTTTCCAAATTTGGAGCCATATAGGCTGTCAACGTCTGGGCGGCGGGTAGGACCATCATCGGGATCGCTCAAACTTTCGATGTCGGAGCCATCGTCGTCTTCAATGGAGACCTGGGTATTCTTGTGTCTCGCATTGGAGCTAGTCCTTGGCTTCTCGTCAGACGTCTCGGCGTTCTGGCTTTCTTCGGATAGTACGTAGTCAGCGGGCTTTGCATCAGCAGAGGAGCTCATCGAGGTATTTGTCCCACTTGATGTTGGGACGCCCAAGCCTTCTTCGCTTGAGCTTTCGGATTTCGTGGATGGTTGGCTTGCGGAGATGAAGCTATCTCGACCAACAGATTGTTCCGAGTCTTTTGAAATAGAAGCCATCTCAATGTACTTTGTGGCCTGAAGATCACTCAGCCAACCCTAGAGAATACGTTATCTGTGACTGAAAATTTCCTTGAGTGAGATTTTGCAGTCTTTAGTAAATCCTTCTCACCAAGAGCCGCACCTATCTACGGCCAATCATATCCCTGGTCCAATCGGAGAACAACTTCTCCTTTCGATTATTCTGCATATCCGCTGACTCTGTGGCCGACAGCTTGCGTTCGCAAGGGTATTGAGTATCCTTGTCATTTCGAAAGAAGAGCGGCATACAGCGATGCGCTCCGCCTTGATGGCCAGCTGGTACAGAGATATGTGGCTTACTAAAGTTTCAGCTTTACCTAAGACTGCCGGGAAGGTATAGATGGAGGGTTAGAGCATGTCCTAGATGTATGCATTCGATACGAGAGAGGCGCATCTCTGATTGGTAGTGCGGCGGGTTACATCTTGACGGCGATTGTTGAATGTGAAGCAGGATTATAGTCCCACACCCTCCGCTCTCTACTCGGCTGGACGAGAACCTGTGAATGGATGGCTTCTAGAGGGACACGGAAAAGTCAAGTCGCCTTACCATGCGCTAACGAGATCCAAATTGCAAGATCGATAGCACAGGGGAGTCGATAAGCCAGCACATTTAATCTACGGAGAATTCGTAGCCTTGTCCATGCCCAGCTCTGTCTGAAGCTAGCAGAGTCAGTTGTTAGGAAAGTCTGTGCTATCTTGGTGGTCGTGGAAGCGACATCACTACCGTTTTGGTAATTGTCAGCCCATGTCTCCTGGAGCTCGTCAATCTATCCCCTATGTCCCGACGGTTCTATCATAGATCCGATAGCAGCTTGGTGACAGCCCTATCCGTCTTGGCGCGCTAAGAGTATAGATCCGATAGCGAATAGACTATAGATCCGATAGGGTTTTCATAATTCGATTATTCTAAAATTCGAGATATAGTTAAAGTAGCTAAATTTAGGAAGGCTACTAAAAGAATTATCTAAATCGGATTAGAATTAGAGGTAAAAAGTATTATATAAAATTTAGAATTTTAATA